>CM035233.1:59542233-59765226 GCA_020226215.1 Sindora glabra
AATACTAAATTCCTGCGTCTCAAATATAAATTATCAAAATACTTAAAAAAAATTTTTGATCATGGGAAGGGGAGCCTGGAATCAGTGCACATTATTTACGGGTGGGCCCCCGTGATCAGTTTTTTGTAAATATTTATGTCCTTTTTTAATCATTTTTTTAACTTTATTTCAATTTATTTATTTTACTTTATTTCTAATTTTTTATCAGTTTTTTCTTGCTTTATTTCAATTTTTTATTTTACTTTATTTTTAATATTTTACCAGTTTATTTTTTTACTTTATTTCCATTTTTTTACTTTATTTCTAATTTTTTATCAATTTTTTACTTTATTTATATTTTTTATCTTTATTTCTTATTTTTAACCAATTTTTTTAATTTATTTCCTTTTTTTCTATTTTTTATTTATCGTGTGACAATATTTTTTTTGCTGATTAATTTTTTTTCTTGTTTTTGACCTTATTTGCATTAAATTTATTTTATTTCAACTTGGATTTAATTTTATAATAATTTTTAATTTGTGATCCTTTCACTTTTTTAATTTTATTTTTAGAGAATTTTGATTTGATTTAGTTTATTAAATTTTAAATATTTATTTGATACTAATTAATTAATATTCTAAATAATAATCAGTAATATCACTAATTCTCATAAAACTGTACAATATATGTAATAAAAATAGTAAGTATCGTAAGATTGTTGAGATAATTATTATCTCAATAAATACAAATATTTATATTTTTTTTGTGAACTTATTACTTAAAATATCTATGTTAGAAAATAAATTTTTAATGAAAAATTAAAAGAATTAATTATACTACCTTGAAAAATAATTCATTTTTTAATCACTAATTATTCATTAACTTCAAGATATATGATTTTTTATCTCACAATAATTCACTTTAGCTCCTAAATTCTATTTTACACTTAGAGTAACCAAATTAAACCACAAAACATTTGATCATATGCATGAATAAAAAATAAGAAGGCATATTTAGTCATTATATATCATTTGATCACAAATTTAAAATTACTTTTTATGTAGATTTAATTTAGTGTCAAGCTTAATACTTGACATATATTTATATAACTCTAGTGGCTATTTAGTCATTATATATCATTATTTTATACATTTAGTGGATACACGCAAATTTCGAAGTAGTTGTAATTAATCTAGTGAATTCGAAGAATAAATTTTAAATAATACTTAGTTTACATTATGTCTATGAATATTTTGTGTAATATTGATTATTATCACTGTAATAATATTTAATTGACCGACGCCCTCAAAATAGGATGTTTTTTAATTCATTTAACCTTAACATATTTTTTTAATTTATACATGTTGCACTTTATTTAACTTATTTAGACCCAGAAATTTTTAAAAATATGAACGTATTTTGTATTTGTTGCCACTTTTTTTTGCTTTATATTTGAACTTCATTTAATATATATTTGGTCAATTTTTTGAAATTTTGGACTTCTTTATAGTAATTATTCAAAGTTTTAAATAATAATCAACTATATTATTATCTCTCATTATATTGTATGATAATGTAATATAATAAAATCGGTATAACAAAAATTTTTTTTACTGTGCACTATAGGAGAAATTTATTTTCCCAAGGTAAGTGCTACAATCAAAAAGTCGATCTTTATAAATTATAGTGTTACAATTCACATGTGAAAAAAAAACACATCACTTGCCTAAATAATTAATTAATTAAGGTAGCAGAATATTAAGTAATAGTTTAGTAAAATTCAATGTGTGATCTCAAATTCCTAAAATTAGGTGGTGTTAAATTTAATAATGTAATTTACCATAGTTACCTCTAGATGAGTAATTAGCACCATTTTTCATAATTACATATAAGCCTATATTTAAAATTATAATATAATGACTGGTATTTTAGAATGCTCCATTAAATTTCAAATAACAATATAATAAATGGAGTGGGATCAATAATGTGATGAAGATAAATGAAGAAGAGTAAAATATATAATTGTCAAATTATACAACTTACCTCCAATAGTGGATAATATGGTTAATGTAACATGAGAAATTACTAATTCTAAAGGAAAAATGTTATGAATCAATTAAATAAAAAAATTGGATGAAACACTATATTACAATAATGAAACCCTCAATTACCAAAATAATAGCTCTTAGTCTCACACCGAGGGCGTCGCCTTACTCGTTGCGATCGTTGAATTAGAGGCTGTTCTTCTCCATCGTTATCCTCATCGTCGTCTACATGAGTCAAGTGGGTCTGACTCCTAGAAGGTGGAGAGTTCAAGTCCCAAGGGGAGGATTGAAATGGTGGAATAGGGTTTACTGGTGTGAAAAACCCTTGATGCTGCTACTCCATAGATCTGTTGGCATACTCAGTAATGAATGTAAATAGGTCATCAAATAATGCCATTAAAGAGCCAAGAATTTGCTGAGTTAATTGTGATGGTGATGGTGTGCAAAAAGATGACTGTGGAGCATCATAAGGGTGCTATGGGGGTAATGTTATGCTGTGGGATAGGCTAGCTTCTCCACTTGGGAAGAATTGCGATGATAGGGTATAAGTTTATGGTCTCGCAACTCCTATATTAGCATGCATTGATGAAGGGGTGAAGGGGGTTAGGGACACCTGATTATGTCGTTGATAGATGAGCATAAGGCACACTTTCATCGTCGTCCTTTTCTTCAGGCAAAATAAAATCCCTAAAAGATATGAAGTTGTAGGCTCTCCTACCAAGCTTAGGCTTAAGAATAGGTAGTCTAGGTAATTCATCAACAGGGTAGGCAAGTTAGGCAGCAGTCACGTCTTGATGCTCTCTTAGTACACGTAACATGAGGCGACATTCCCGATCCACGATCTCCCTAAACTGACTATACGACTGTGGAGGGGAATCCTTGACACTAAGTTGGTGGAGTTTCTTAACTATGTCAGCCTACAAAGAAGTACATTTGATGTAGTTAATACATATTACATCTTAAAAAAATCAAAAAGCACAGTGTGAACATCGTTGGTTATCACAAATCTTAGACCACCGCTAGATGGGTGGATTTATCGTTTGATATGTCTCCAATACCATGACATATAGCTTGAGTCACGATGAAGAGCATCTGTCTCTAACATAGTCAACAAAAGTGTATTTCGCCATGCATTCCAAGCACTGACGAATATCAAGTGCTCATGCTGCCAGTCTTTTAATGTTTTGCCATAAAGCTGTAGTATATGACAAGAGCCGAGATTAAATGGTTCTTGTGGGATTGGCTGCCTCCTTCCAAATTGTTGAAGCACACAGTTTGTGTGGTGCCATTCCAAAATGTGAAAGTAAATGACAGGAACTGATGCTAGCCATATATCAGGCGATGTCAAGCAATACCCTAGTATAAGTTACCGTACACTGGAAATGTCATAAGGGCACCAAATAATCTGAAATTACAAAGAAATACAACATAAATAAGCATATCACTAGATCTAGCAATGGCACTATGTGAATTAAAGAAAGTGATGTTTCCTATCTCATCGTCCCTCATATGATCAAGCAATACTCTATACTGACATAGAGCCGTCGATGGCGGTCAGGGAGGTAGGCCAGTGTTCTTCTACCTGCGAAAAATACATACTGTGGATTAACTGTTTGAGTTCTTTAAGCAAATGTAATATATGCAATATGGAATATGTGTATGATCCACACCTGAAGTCTAATGGTGGAAGTAAGGGATAGATGTCTAGCTGGGGATCTAGATACAAAGGTCTCGCTGACGCTAGAGTAGGAAAACAATCCCACGCCCATAAATGCAATAAGTGCAAATATCAATATTTAGCTTATCACAACTCTCTATACAAGCATGCCAGAACCGCTGATCCCCAACTATACTGACCTACATCTGCAAAATTTTCTAGTAATGGTACATACATTAGTAGCACTCTATGACACGAAGTGTCGGGCATAAGGCAACCGTCAATGAGTCATAGGATGTAAGCATATGCAAAACGCTGTGTTAGTTCATCATCGGCATTATCTAGTAAGTGTCCAAAGTTAGCTGCTAATTAGGTGATGCTTAAGCATTAGCCTTACAAACATTCATCAGGCGATCTGACCCCAAGTAAATATTCACACACCCCTAGCCAATCAAGTCCGGTTCTACCAAATACAAGGACGCCCTTGCAAAGCAAACCTAACTAGATGGATACATCCTGTAACATAATGATGCACTCCCCGGCGATGGTGTGGAAAGTGTATGTCTCAGAACACCATCGTTCAACTAAGGCGAGCACCATAGCTGCATTGAGATCAAAATGTCTAAGTCGGCTAATGCTGTAGAAGCCAACCTGTTACAGATAAGGCACGATTGCAGTTGGTGGATCAAACAGTCAATCTGCGTGGACAACACGTTGTACCCTCAAGATTCTTCAATCCTTTTGCTATCCATAAAGAAAATAGTTAAGACGTTTACAATTAAAGAAGTTCTATTAAGGGAATGGAATTACCTAGTTTTGCCATACTACCTATAAAATATGTCGAAACTGTAAGTATAAAAGAGACTTGTCATCGGGTCTAGGGGTGACAATACATTGCTAAGTGATCGTTACAGTCAAGATCTATAAACTATATCAAACTGCAATAATTCAATCAAATGCACATCCCTAAATTTATATAAATCTTCTGTAATGAAACAAGGAAAATTTTAACTTAATATAATAAAATATGCACAATGTACAGTTTAAATACAACATGTTATCTAACTTAGGCCAAAATGTCACTAAACTAAGCTTAGTCTGGAGCAGTGTGTATTAATATTGCAGAGGAAAGGCTTTCTTTTGCAATCTGTGGGTCTAGATGTGTCACCTAATATTTCGTTGGATGGACAGGCAAGTTTGCACAATTATGCCTAGTTTGCTAGCATAATCCACACCTGTGTGGATATGATGGACATTCCCTCCAATCCATTTCGTTTCTGATACGTATGGAGCAGGGATGACCATTAGGACGCATCTGCACAGGATCCAATACAATTATTGATCCACTCAATGAAGGCCAGTGCTCTATTCCACCGATTGGTCGAAACTTATGGTCATAAGCCTTCAGCATTGTCTCCAGTCGAAATACAAGATCGACAAACTATAATGGATCCAATGCAACCTTCGCACATGCTGCAAACACATGTTGGCAGGGCCAATGCTCTAATTGAAATTTGCCACAATCACATGTGCGTTGGCCCAGGCAACCTTGCATGTTCTCCTAAACTATTTCCATGTTGGGTTATATGGCTCTTCCACGTCGAAAGCCCACCTTAGTCGATCAAAGCGATGGACATGATAGGTGGATGCTTTTCGAGTGCAATCGTGAATCTTTTTCTGCACGTCTTCGTCGAACACCTCTCCTAACTGTAATTGTGTTGCATTGGCAAAGTATGCATGTACTCAATACAATGTAGCTTTGACCAGTCCAGTAATAAGTAAATGTCTAACCCCTTTAAACACGTTATTGATACACTTGGTTAGGTTTGTTGTCATGTGCCCCCATTGCTGACCTCCTTCATCATAAGCACAGCTCCACTAACTCTTTGGGATATTATTGATCCAATCAGCAGCTCTTAGCTACAATTGGCGTAGCTCATCCAACTTACAATCTATAACATGTCGCTCGTATTGATAACCTATACCAAATATGCTATTCCTTGAGTAAACAATAATCATGATAGGTAATGACAATTAAGAATGCTAGTGTTAGTAATCTTTACTAATATTGGTGAACATCTTCTTTAGCCACGGAGTCCTAAAAGTCAAGTTCAGATTGCTGGCAATGTGTCGTAGGCAGAACACATGATAACCATAAAGGGGCTGCCACCCTACGTATAGGTTTGTGATGGCGGCCAGTATTCCAAGATGCCTATCTGATATCAAGCAAATATCCTATCTGTCTTTAATAACACATCGTCGAATATTTGACAAGAACCAAGCCCATGTCTCACAAGTTTCTCTCTCCATAATAGCAAATACAAGAGGGATGACCTTTCTATCGCCGTCTTGTGATGTCGCCGTTAGCAAAATCCCTTTGTACTTCTCGTACAAAAAGGTGCCATCCATCTGGATTATCAATTTTAAATAGGTAAATGACTCGATGCATGGCTTAAGAGTCCAGAATACTCGATGAAACAACACAACCGATTCATCTTCATAACTGCTTAATGGATATTCCCTAGTGACAAGCTCATAGTAAAACCCAAGATTGAAGTGTTGCACTGCTGCTAACCACCGAGGTAAAATAAAGTACGATTTCTCCCAATTGCCAAATGCAATAACGATGGCTCGTTGTTTGCCCTTCCATGCCTTCCTATAGGATATTGAGTATCCAAAAATACTATGAATTCGCTCAATGACTTCTCAGATGGACACACTAGGATTTTCGATCATCATGGCTATAATGTATGATAAAATGACATCTGCATCTAATTTTGGATGATCTCGGGAAAGGGATGCAAATACACATTTGTAAGGCCCACTATATTTTGATATTTGCCAATGATCCTCTCTCAACTTATGGCAAACTCTAACCCTCCAATTACAATGTATACCGTAGTGAGGGCACCGATATTATTCATAC
Source organism: Sindora glabra (assembly GCA_020226215.1). Classification (NCBI taxonomy): domain Eukaryota; kingdom Viridiplantae; phylum Streptophyta; class Magnoliopsida; order Fabales; family Fabaceae; genus Sindora; species Sindora glabra. Next base: position 59,548,841 of record CM035233.1, read on the forward strand.
TTAGCCGAGGAGTAGTGCACGTAAAATGTGTGGTAAGTTCGAACTGAGTATATCTTCATTGCGTGGCGAAACATCTTCTGATTCATATACAACAAACCCACATATGGCTCCTAGTTGTCATTTATATTTGTGTCATATATGGCTTCAGGGTAATCATGACTAACAGCAGCACCTACATTTAGTCGTGAAAAAAATGTAGTAGCCGATTCCATGTACCAGCTTTCAGGTGTTGTTAGGAGTGTGTTGGTAACGTCTTCTTCATTATCATCGTCACCAAAATCATTATCATCACCACCAAATCCTTCAGGAATGTCGTAATGTGCATATTCCTCTTCAAATTCATCCATGATGTCTTCTGTTTCCTCCGGAGATGTGGGAGAGAGAGATAAGCCATAGTTCTTCTAAGGAAAACATGGCTTTGGAGTGTAATCAATAATAGGGCTATGAAACTGCTAACCATAGTTAATTTGTCTGCTCATTGGTTCTACGTTGGCCATGTATAAGTTGTAACACGAGGGCCTTTCATTCGCGTCATTATGTTAGCTAGTGGACGATAGCATGTATGGAGCACTCGCGCCAACTGGCTGACTTGTTACGTTCAAATCAAATCCCACTATTGCGATATGCGCATACACTTCTGGACAAGAAAATTAAACAGGTAACCTCGCATTCACTTCCCATATCTATTTAATATCATTATTGTCTTCCAACTCACACGCCATGTACCATGTCGGATTCAGCGAAAGCGACTGTTTGTATATTAACTTAGTTATAACTTGATTTCCATCAAGTCATAACTTTTGCCCAACTATATTTTTTAGCATGTCCAGGGTTATGTCTGGTTTGACATTTAATATTTTGACTCGGTGGCACTTAAACACATCGCCTTCATTTGATTCATAAATTTCTTTATTCGCATAAATACAAACATTTTTATCTCTGGAACTCATTCTAATTTACACCGTAGTCAGTTCCAGGAGTCATTTTCAAAGATAAGTTTCGTGATTATTAAAATATGTATCATCATTACAAAGACAATTACGATTAACTATTACTACGTAATAAATCATAATTTTTAAAAAATTGTTAATTAACAAACTACTTATTTCACATGTCAATCCTATTTAAACCCTACACATACATTACTTCTATATACTTAATTTGGAAAAATGTTTTTCATATCAAAATCTCTTATTTTTATTAATGGAAGAATTTTTTTGTGATAATGGAAAATTGATTTTCATATTAAGATTTGTTAATTTTTTAATTAATGGAAAAATAATTTTCACAATAAAATGCAATATATTTTATCTTTTAGTAATTGAAAATTTATTATCTTGTTAAAATATATTATATTTGTTTTGGATTAGTTGAAAAAAAATAAATTACAAATAAAAGATATCAAGAACAATTTTAAAAGCATAATATATATTTATATGAAGAAATTAAGGGTAAAATTAGTATTTTTTTATTAATAATGTCATTTGACCATGATTGGTGTGATGAAAATTTATCATTTAAGAAAGGTTTGTATAATTTTTGAAATTAGAGGAAAATTTTAAATATATTTTTAATACTTTGGAGGAAATCAAAATATATTTTTCCCTTATTTTAAATGATTGCGGGATATGTATTATAACTTCAAACATAAATTTTATAATAATTTTTATATGTTAAATCCTTGTCGTAGCCCATGCAACGCACAGGTATCTCTCTAGTTATATTAAAATTTGTCATGTCACTTGAATTTCGAAACTCTTATCTCTTGTTTAGCATAGAAAAAAAATTTATTTTATTTCAAAATAAAATTTTTTTAAATATAATATTTGGCTTTAAATAAAAAATTATTTTATTTTATTTAGAATTCTTATTTTAATTATATTTGTATCATTATAAAATTCATTCAATTTGACAAAAATTTCAATAAAATTCATTTCATTTGGCCCAAAAAATATATTATATAACATGTTTATCTTTTTTTAATATTTGTATCTATTATGATATTGCTAAAATTTATTTTTAATTGAATTTTATATATTTTTAATATATTTTAAATAAAATAATTCATTTATAAATAAATTAAAACTATTATTTTTGATAAAATTTGAAACAATAAATTTTATTTATAAATAAATTAAAATCATTTCTACTAAAATGAAATGAAATTAATTCTAGAAGAGTAAAATGCCAAATAAACCCTTAGACATTATAGCAAACACTTAAATAAAGAGGGGGAAAATGATATAAAAGAGGGAAAGAACCCGTAGAGAGAAAATAATTAAAAAAAAATGTAAAGAAGGTAGGGAAAGAAAGATTTGAAGGATATAGTGGTAGAGAGAAGAAAGATATATAAATGACTAAATAAGATTATATCATATAAGGTAATTTTTTTTAAAAAAATAATTACTTTTAATTAATGGGAGAAGTTATTTCACTCGTAATATACTATTACATTCTATTAATTAGAAGCCACTGATCAGTTTTAACCAATTATTTTATAAGTTTCAAATATAATAAAAATTAAAAAATTGTTTAAAAATATCTTTCTCTCAAATAAACCAAGCCCAAATGTTAGTTATTTAAGCTTGTGCTCGGCATATTTTAATTATGCAACAAAATAAGGTGTGATGTTGACCCGTTGAGGTTCCCATATATAGGTACAACGAACGTATTTGCATTCCGATCTCCAACTTTTTCATTTAATAATTTTTTTTTGAATTTTAAAGAAGTAAAAATACAATATTCTTTTTTTTTGGTGAATGAAAAGGGTCGAAGCCGAAAAAGAAAAACAACAAAAATTAAATTAAACCAATACTACGAGTTGAACTAACGCTTCCTTAAAACATCAAAGAAAATCAACAGTGCCAGCTCTTTAAGAGGTAAATTGAACATGTGAATATCCAGCTCCAAGTGAAACTCCATGATTTGCAAGCTAATTTGTACAGGAATTACTCTTTCTAAAATTATGTTAAGCTCAACCATCCAATTCTTATTTAGCTAGGTCTTTATCACAGTAATGAGGTAATAAGTTGGATTTCCCATTCTATTTAAACTAGTTAGAAGAGATTTAGAATCTACTTCCACTTGAACCTTTCTGAATCCTTTCTTCCCTACAATTTGCAATCTGCAATCTGCATAGAAGAACCTAACATTTAGCTTCAAAAGGGTTGCATATTACTAGAAGCTTAGCAAAACCAAGTATCCAATTATCCCACATATCTTTAAAAATGCCCTCACATCTAGCTTTTGATGAGGTTGATTTGGCTACACTACAAGAATGTATGTTCTTTGGGGCGAAATTTCCTGCAGATATTACCGCCCCAAATTCCCGGCTCGAGAATCGCAAAAATACCGTGGGAAATTTCCTTTACGCTTTGTCCAAGACCAAATAGGGAGAGTTTAGATTTTTGTAGGTTTGGGGTTGCTCAGGCTACGAGAAAAATCCATGGGGAAATCATAGTTCACTTTTCCCAACAGTGATAGGACGAAAAGCTGAATTTTGCAGGTTTAGGGCGACCATAGCTACGGGAAAAATCTGTGGAAAAATTACTTTTCACATTTCCCAACATCGATGGGACGGAAAGTTGAATTTTATAGTTTTGAGGCGGCTACAGCCACGAGAAAAATCCATGGGAAAATTAGTTTTTACATTTCCCAATGCTAACAAGATGTAAAGCTGAATTTTTAAGTTTTGGGGCGGTTGTAGCAGCCTAAAAATCAGTAGGAAATTTTAATTTCAAAATTTGAAAATGCGTGAAGCTGATTTTTAAGTTTTGGAACTGCCCAAATGACCACTGTAACAAGTTTAAAGAAAAATATAAGACTTGAAATCACATTTCTCATTCTAAGTTCCATTTCTTCAGCATCCTCTCCATTTAGCTTCTTCTTCTCTTCTTATTTATTTTTCATCATCTCAAATTTCTTCCATTACCGTCCAAGAAGCATTTTCATCAGTTTCTATTTCTTACATATAGCATATGTTTACTTGTTAATGGTAAGTTTATATTTTTTATTTTTTCTAATTTTCGTTCATTAAATTACAATTTATTGTATAAATTTTTTAAAACTTCTTATAATTGTTGGAAATACTTGATTTATTTTCATTCTTCTAATTTTTTACTGAATCTTGAATGTATTTATTTTCATTATCTTGGCTTTATTTATTTTCATTATCTAGGCTTTCACCCTTTTATGAATTATTTTTCATAAATCTAGGTTTTTTTATTGAAAGATATAATCTTTCTTTATCCTTATTATTAATTAATCTTTGGTGTTATTGATTTCTCTTGCATAATATTTTTTATGTGTCTTTGATTGTTTAGTCATAAATGGGGTTAAACATAGTATATTGTTTAACAATTTTAAGCTTCAGTAGTATGACACCTGAAACTTCTATTTTGTGTGTTTCTAGAGTTTCAGATTAGGTTTAAAAAAGGCAACTTTACAACAACATATTATGTAAGTGGATTAGGCTCAAAGTTGAAGTCAAATTGAAGATTCAACAAAAAAGAAGAGACCAACAATATGGGAGTAAGCATTACCAAGACAAAGATGATGGTTTAGAAGAAAACACTTATTAGTTTTATTTTAATTACATTATTTTTGTTTAAATATTTGACACTTGAATTTAATATTTATTTTATGTATGATCCATTATTATTTAGATTTGAATGTTATTATAATGACATGTGAATTTAGAGTACTAGACATTTGATCAATTTTATCTAGAATGATTATTCAATTTTGAATTTATAAATTTTTTATTTTTTATAATATAAAAAATTTATCACAAATCTCACAAGATTGAAGCACTAAAAAAATTGCAACCGTGCATTGAACAATACACGGGATTAAACATATTTCCCATGGTTTTCCTACGAATTTCACACGAATTTTCCCATGGATAAATTTAAAAAATTGTAATTTGTTTCAAAAAATTATATTCAAATATAATATTGCCGTGGGAAATACCATAGGAAATTCCGTGTGAAAATCGTAGGAAAAGTCGGAAGAAAATACCGTGGGAAATTATCATGGGAACGAGTTTCCCACGCCCTTCGTTCCCACGGATTTGTTAATCCGTTGCAAATCCGCAGGAAAGGACTGTATTCGTGGGAAATCTGTAGGAAAACCGTGAGAATTCCATAAAAAATGCCGCTCCAAATGGTGTGCATTCTTGTAGTGCTACTCTATCTGTAATTAACTTTACCCATCCTTCTTGAGAAGGATCCCATCTAACCATAACTTAAGTTTTAGTCCATTGCACATTATTAAGTCTAACTAAACATTATCCCACTTCCTGCATATAATGCAGAATAATTCTCATAGTATTGTTAAGCTAAACAAAATCTTCATTATGAATCTCCTTATTCCTCCAAGATCATACAAAACCATATTGTAATGGCCCATACATTAGCCTAAAATAGTCCCACTTTGTACTCCTATTTTTTATACAGATTAGCAGAACACTGGCCCTCAAACGGCATCATTGTGAATAGGTTAAACAATTGAGATAGAACCAATTTTTTTCATATGCTAGAAACTCTTCTGCAATCGCGAAGAGCATGAATAGCAGTTTCTTTTATGTAGGAGCACTCCTTGCATGCTGCATTTCCATGGCCCCACTAGGCTATTCTGCTATAAGTAAGTAATTGGTCATGCACTACCTGCCATACGAGAGTTTTGACTCTTTATGGAACTCTTAGCTTCCAAACTTTCTACCAAATTTCATTTGGTTTGTCCAGGTATCTTTTATAATAGCAGAATATGCACTGGACACAGAGAAGTTTCCTTCATTCTCTTTCCAAGAAAAACGATCTGGACTTGCAATCTCATTAGGGGAACTACTAGTAAGATTTTGGCTATAACCTCAGCATAAATACTTTTTTTAAGTAAGTTCCAATCCTACTTGCTTCTAGAGTCCACATAATTCATCACTTTTAGTTGGAGATTTTCTTCAAATAGAGGAGTAAGAGAAAAAGTAGCAAGTGGAGAATTTATACCTAGCCAATCATCCTTCTAAAAAAAATAGAATGGCCATTTCGAAGATACCATGAAAGGTGTGCTTTTATATTTTCCCAAAGTTTATAGATGTCTCATTGAAAGATGAAATCCAATTTTTTGGTGCAAATGCTTCTAGGTGTCACAAGTCAACCTTGCACACCAATTGACCGAGTAAACAAGCTCCGTTCAAGTTGAAACTTGACAAATAATTCAAGCATAGGATGGAGACCTTGTAGCCCAAATTTGGGGTCATTCCGACTTGTGTACTATTTTTGCCTTTTTTCTATGTAATTGCACTTTACTTATATTTTTTACTAAGGTAACTTGTCTAGTGCGAATAGGAAAGCACATGGATGTGATCCTTGCATTTTTATCTTCCTACCAGTGTAGTTTTGTAGCAAAATTCCACCTGAAGATTGCCCAAAACCCCTTATGATAACTCAAAAAAAGTATATGTACTTTTGCAATTTAGGATTTAGCTTATAATACTCTTTTAGGGGGGAGTGCTAGGTGACCTTAATGGGAACCTTGCACTAGCCTAGGAGATAGAATGTGCGGCTTGGTGTTTCTCTTGCACATTTCTAACACTATATTGAAGGATTATATGAATAATAGAAGTAGTCCTTCTTCTAATTTTGATGTCTCGAATTTTAGCCGGTTTTACACACATTTGTCCGCATTTATCTGAATTATATATTTTGTACTTGTGTGCGTTATACTTATCTTTAATATGCTTGGTGCTATGCGTTGTGCCCTCGTTGCCTCTACTTGTGCATGTTTTTAGTTGCCTTAGTTGTTTAACTTTCCCTGCGCCTTTTATGTTATTGCCGTTTAATATGTTAGCCTACTTAGGTGTCGTAGGATTAACCATTGGCTGGCTGGCTTGCTTTCAGGTTGTTGATAGCAAGCGCCGCACGATCTAGCAAGTGAAGTTGTCAGCTCGTGACATTGGCCATTCACCCATTTCTCCATATTTGTCTTTTAGTACCTTGATCCATAAACTATCATCTCTTGATAAAATTTTGTAATTAGTTTTATCAAATAGGTGGAGTTCATACTCTCAATTTTACAAATATTGAGTCCTCTCGACATTTTAAGTTGATATTATATTCCAACTAATAGTATGAGCTTTTCTCTCACCAACATTATAATCCTATATAAAGTCTCTTTATAATTTATCGATTATATTAAAATATAATTTTTATCTTAAGATTCATAACTTATTTTTATTAAAATATATTGTTTCAATAAATAAAAAAATTTATATTTGTCATCTTAAATAAAATCTCAAGGGATAAAAAAATGCACATAAGTAATTCATTTATATTATTATTATTCATAAATGAAAAGCAAAAAAAAATTATTCATAAATATTACAGGTATCATTTAAAATGCATTAAAGAGAATTTTTCAAGCGATTTTAAATACTAATATAATGTGAAAAGTTTCCTTTAATACATTTTAAATGATACTTATAATATTTATGAATAAAAAGTCGTTTGGTTTTCATGATATGTTTGATATTTCCTTAATCAATATGATACTATATTCTTCTTAAATATGTTAGTATTATTATTTTATATTTAAAATTTTTTATTGCTTTAATTCGTATTCAAAGTATTTATATGTTAAATAAATTAGATTAGAAAGTAATGAAGTGAAATAATGACGCAGGTGTTAGGTGTTAGATCCTTGCTCAAAGGTGGGAACTCGACGATGGCATTGGAATGAAATTTTTTTTTTAAAAAAAAATTCTTATAAGAATGAATCTTCCTTTGCCATTTTATTCATTTTCAAACAGAGGAATATTTATACATCATGAATAATTCAACATATTTTATAAAATTTATTTCAAACATGATTTTTCATCAAAAAATTTACAAAAATACAAAAGCTTTCGAAGAAAATATAAAATTCTTAAAAAAAAGGCAATTTTTTCTTCATAGTTTCTTTGCGTCATTTATTTAAACAGGTAAAATCCCAATTCTGTCCCTTCTCCTCTGTGGTTCGCACCCGACGTTAAATATTTCAGGTTGTTCTCTTCCCCTCATTTAGCAAAAAAACGTATTCCGAACTCACTTCTTTTGACAAATTCTCATACATTCTCCAATTTGAACGATCTTCCATCGCCGCAATTCTCGCGCTTCAGAGGCCAACGCCTTCGCTGCCTCTGCTATATCATCCCCTAAACCTCCATTGACACAGCAGCGCGGCCATTCCTTTTCCTTTTGTTCCGTTTCTTTCTTTCTCTGTTTTATTTTTAGCAATCTTGTATGGGAGCCAAGCCTCCTCTTATGTGACATTTCTTCAAACAGGGTGTGGGTCTTGGTCTCTTGCCGATATCCGGAGGGATTATTCAATCGCAATTTGTTATCGTTGATTCCTCTCCCTCCTCCGGAATCAAAGATCCACACCCAGTATTTTCCCAGGGAGGATAAAGTTATAATTTTTCCCAGGAAAGTTCGCATATTTGATACAGGGAAGGACCTCGGAAAGTTTCCATTTTTTTTTTTTTGGTTGAGTTTTATAACTTCTAATAATTAGCGCACCATTTGCAAAACTCCCCCCGCTATGTCGACCAGACTTATGCTCCGACCCGCCTTGGCCAACCGTCGACAACCTTTGTTGAAGAGCCACTCCTGCAGTGCGACCACCCGCATCGGGGAAGTAGTAGGAAGCACCGCCGCTGAATGTGCCGCCGTATGCTGCTGTTGTCCATTTGCGGTCACCAATTTCTTCGTCCTCGCGGTCTACAAGCTTCCTGCGGGTCTCTGCCGTAGGGCACTGAGGAGGAGGCGACGCGAGCATCTCTTGAAGAACGGGCTTTTGCCGCCAAAGCGCCACCATTGCAAGTGTGGCTGTGATGAAACTGAGGTTCAGTTTCACTCCATGTGTATGGATGATAGCATGATCGATTTACAGTCTATGTCGTCGCCAGAATCCGAGAAGGAGGCGGAGCTGCTGGATAAGGAGATGTGGGAGAAGTTTTACAGTTCTGGTTTCTGGAGAAGCCAATCTGAGAGGCTGAGAGATTGTCCAGAGACGTTACTTTTTGGCAACAAATCCGACTTCCAGGTTGTTTCATCCTGGGAAAGGTAATTGATATCAAACTTTAAGGAATCATCGGCAACCTTAAATACTGAAAAGGGTTGCAAATTTGATTACATTTTGAGTTATACTGGCAGTGCTCATGATTTTTAGCCAAATTGAGGGAGGGAAGTGAGTTATTAATATTCACAATTTGGAGGAGAAAATTGTGAAACGTGTCTGTCCTCTGTTTGAGTCTGAATTTGCAGAACCTTTTCAATTAAATTGAAGGATTTATCTCAGACCAGATTCTGGTGTGATTTTTATACATTTATTTTCTGTAAAAGTGTGGAAGTTCCAACACATGTTGGCAATTAGAATTTTGCAGTATGTTGGATTGCTTGACATTGATATGGAAGTAGAGAAACAGAAGGTCCTTCGATGGAGAATCAGAGTTTTAAGATTCCCTATCCGGATATGCGGATTTTAATTTTGGCCCTGCAAGTTATTATATGTCTACTTGTATAACCCTTTTTTTCATACAATGTACGAGTATTTTGAGTAAACTATCCTCGCATTTTATCTTCTAGTTTCATTATTACATTCTTTCTCAAAGAAATTGAATTCTATTATCCAATATATTATTAGAAAGTGTGATATTTCGCGTCATTATTGATATGAAAATAGATTTATTCTAAAAGAAAAGAGATGAATCCCTTAGCATTGTTAACACTTAATATTTGAATGATATCGATATAAGGAGTTTGGTTTACACCTTGGACCAGAATAAAACAAAAAAAGATATATTTTAACCGAAAAATTTATATTGTTTCCATTTTATCAGATATCCATTCTGGGACAGATATATTTTAATCTAGAAGCTAATTGAATCACCAATTCAGCGTTATTCTCTGGGTTGAGACATCTCTTGGAATTATGAAATAGCACTTAAGAATGCTATTAAGAATATTCAAGTTAATGACTTTGTGATCAAGAACTTCGAGCTGTGATCATTCAAACTAAGTCCATTTGCACCGGATAATGATGAATATCTAAGCATAGTTTTCATTCTTTCATTCTTCTATTCCCTTCCAACTAAATTTACCGGAATAATTTGGCCCACAGCATTGAATTGCAAATGGCCTCCCATGATTGACAGCGAAATCAAGAATAATACGACTAAAATACCAAACCTATGATGTGAAGAGCATAAGAAGTCATGGAAGTCATTCAATGATGGTTTATGACTCAAACACTACAATATTTGATGGATCCAACTTTCATAATAATAGCATTTGGGACGTAACTCGTGTGGTCCAGACCATGCTTGAAAGTTTATCAAGGCCAACTTTCTTTGAATAGTTAGGCATACGATCAGATAGAAGAATCCAATTCTTAAATTGATTAGAACATGAGAGCTTCATTTGAAGCTCTCAGCTTTATTTTTCTTTATCTTGTATAGTTCTAATCTATCTTTATATTAGTTTTTATTCCCTTTATATAAGATATGGGAAAAGTTATGGTACACCACTTTGTTAATGATGTATTAATACATTATCATATCTAATTATACATTAAATTTATTTTTTTAAAGTCAAATTTAAACTTTTTTATAATATATTAATAGTCAAATTTAGTATGCTGATATATCACTAACTAAGTGAGATATTATAAAATTTTTCTATCATAAAATTTTTCTATACCACTAATTAAGAGTATCAACCACATTGATATACCACTAACTAAGTAGTATACTGATATACCATTAACTAAGTGGTATATCATAAAATTTTTCTATGCATTGTGGTTGATACTTTTAACTCTCACTATTTTACTAAACTCTATTATCGTACACCAAATTAAAATTACAAGCAACGCAAGATTCCTGTGTTTCTCTCAACCTTTTTTCTCCAAATCTTCTATTCGAAATTGCTTTTTTAAGATTCTATTCAAGTTTCATGTTCACAAGGCAGAAGTTAGTTGTAGTGGAAAGAGAAGTGCAACTATGCAAGATCGCCTACTTTTAACTTTTCACCATCCCTTAAAAAATATAAACATATAGGTTATCACGCGACCTACTGAAAATATTTGTAGAAGTATGAAGATGAGGTGTAATTTTTTATGTAATTATTATTGGTAAATTATGTATAAAATTATAGCTTATGTATACAACACTTAGCTCTCATATAATTTTTTTTTTATGAAATAAAAAAATTCAATTATAAGAGTTAGATTTCATCTTTTCCAACTTTTGAAATTAGAGTTTCAAATTATACAAAAGTTCAAAATTAACACTCATAATTCTCTTGAAAAAGTCAGTTGATTAAGTTACGTGCACAGAGAGCAAATGATCATGTATATACAGTAAAAATGATCCGCCGATCATGCTTAGATATTTAATTCAATGAAATAAAGGAATGATAGGAGAATTAAAATGATATAAAACGAATATGCTTGATTTTTAAATAGGTTTCAGTTGAGTTAGAGCATAATATCAGCATGAGCTTATGACTTAATTAGGAGTTTACACTTGGATCAGGAGTTGTGGAAATCTAGCTTAGTGTATATTAAAGGTGTAATTTCACATGGGCAGAAAGGGATACGCCAGGGATATACGCTCATTTGAGGGGATTAGTCTTGGGTTGGCTCATTTGAAGGGATTAGTCAGATATGAGCTTGCTTGTTGGCTCAAGTGGATGACATGGAGTGTTGTGGGTAGGATAAAGTGGGCTGGATTGACGGTATCTAGGCCGGGACGGTCAGGTGTAGATTAGGCCGAGTAGGTTTGGTACATGAGAAAATATAGAGTATTAGTCATTTATACTATCATTTTATTTTTTTTCCCCAAACTTTTAAAACATGAATAACATTATTATTTTATTTTGTTATATTAAGCTATTTTCTTACATTATTTTTATGCTATATAATTAATAAAAATTAAATTAGCTATATAAAGTTTTAATTAAGTAGATGAAAATGACTTCAAAATTATGAGTTCAAAAATGGTATGATAAGCTAAAATATAATAATATTGTGACTTTTATTGAAAGGGATCCTAAAGAAAATCATAAAATTTAATAAGAGGAATAATTAAATGGATGATTTAATTTAAGGCTTTGATTCCAAGTTAATAAAGTTGAATGGTGTAAGATTCAATAATTCTAAAGTTAAAGAGGGTTTTTGGCAATTTTTTCAAAAAAATTTTAGCAAGAATAATAAGAGAGAAATGCAAAGTACTCCCTTGGGGTGATAGGATTTTCTCCCTTTTGATCTTGAAAACTTAGAAACTACCCCCTTAAATTATATAAAATTTGAAATTAACACTCTTATTAATTTAATTTACCATTTTATCAAATTATATGATTTTTTTAGATATTTTCAAATAAAAATTGCAATATTAAAATATTCTAATTTATCCTATAGAATTTACCATTTTTGAAAATAATTTTTATGTTATATAATTAATAAAAATTAAATTAGATATATAGAATTTTAATTAAATAGTAAAAAAATAAATCATGAAATTATATGTTAAAAGATTACAAATTAAACCAATATAATATAGCATTGTGGTTCTTTTTTAAAAAGTTTATAAAAATTATATAATTTAATAAAATGACTAATTAAGTTAACAATGTTATTTCCAAATTTTCTGAAGTCTAAGGAAATGATTTTCATATTTTCAAAAAAGGCAAAATCCAATCATCACAAAATTGAAAGAAGTATTTTTCATTTTTCCTTGATAATAAGTATATGAATGCACTTTAAAAAATAAATTGCTTATCAAAATTGTGATGAGAATAATTCAAAATTTTAAAACCATTTTTTAATTAATTATTATTTATCCAATTTTTGAACTTTTAATTTTGTCATTGAGGGTTATAATATTCTATATTACTTTTTAATGTACAAATTGAACTTTAGTGTAGTCCAATTCAAAATAAACAAAAGGATTCATATATGTTTCGGCCTTAGAAAAAGCTCTTAGTCCTCATCTTGTTCCGCATTTGCACTGACACAAGTCCAACAATGCAAAAACTGGCCCAAACTTTTGTACAAAAAGGATGCTGACATTGGCCACCCCCGGCGCCTTACGATTCAAATGACCAGCCTCCTAGTATGTAAAGGTTGAAAACAAAGAAGCTTGTCCGAACTTTCTCACTTTTTCCCCCTCTTACTGATATAAACAATTACCGTGTAACAAGAACAAATGGACCTTCTAACCAACCCAACAAAACCTAGCATATCAAGGAGGATATTAAAAACACTTAAATAGTTAGAACTCCCATTAGGTGGAACTCCATACAGTAGAAACAACTAAGGTTGTTACGCATCCCCTTGTCCACGGGCAGTGGGCTGAAGTTGTTGCTTCTAGCAAATTTCTTGATTGTATATTGCCTTGCTGAAGTCCATTTGCATAAAAGATTTCTTCAACTCCCCCTCCAGAGGTGCAAATCCAGGTGTATGTAGAATTTATGGAAGTTTGGAATTCTGAAAATGACAAGTGCTGTCCATCAGCTCTTCTTTCCAAACCAGTTATTACAAACGTACCCTCTTTTAAACATTTACATTTTTTTTTTACATTTATAACTTGGACGTTGAAATCCAATACCTCCAATGTACTACCTAAGTTCTAACCACTATTTAAGCATTTGCAATTTTTTTTTTTTTTAACATTGATAATCAAGAGGTTGAGATCTATGACCTTTAAATCAAGTTCTCGCAAATAATTCCCAACGAGTGGCTTTAAACATTTGCATTTTGTTTTAATATTGTTGATATCAAAATCCTTTAGAATATCTATTAAATATAGGAAATTTTATTTTATGGTCTTCTATGTCTAAAGCAAAGCCATCATCTAATTTGGTAGGCATTCTAATATGATGCTGAATTTGTAAAATTTGATTCCATGCAAAGCAGTACACATGAATTATCAAAATTGTTTTGCAACTTTGTGTACTATTACCGAAAGAAAGAAATAAATAAAACTTACGATTGCATTATTATTATTTCTCGGTTTTCAATTTTTTAAGAAATAGAGAGATAGTGGGGGTCCAATTCTATGATATAAGTGGCCAACATGCATAATTAAAAGGCAGAGAAGGCCAGAAAGGTGATGTTTTTTATGTTCCCCTTCTGATGCCATGGAGGAGGGGAAGGAAGGGATCCTTATTTTTGTTTCTTAATTAACACACAGCGTAAACGCCCATAATTGAAGGTAAACTAGCACAAAGGTTCAATTTTTTCTTTCCGGTTTTGTTTTTATGTATTATGGTGCGCTTTATCTATCTTTTTTTCTTTTTAATTGTGGATTCTCGTTCTGAATTGTTGGTTTTTGGTTTTTCTTCAATGGATATGGATCTATATAGCATCCGCTGCATTGTCAAATCGAAGTTCGATCTTCTGTTGATGGGCATTCCGTCTGCTTCTTGACCCTTTCTTCTGGAGCATTTCCAATTCTCCGTGGAGGTAAACCGCGAAGACTTTCGCTAAAACTTTGGCATTTTTCATCTTTATCGCTAACAAGGATTATTGTCTTCTGTTAGCTTTTATTTCTTCAGGTGGCATCCATATGTGATCGTTTGGTGTCGAAATGTTTGTCTTTTTTTTTGGGTGCAATGTTATTTTCATGCCACGTTACAACGTTTTTCAGCTGAGTGCTGCAAAGAATATTCCTGCAAAGATTTTATGGATAATTACTTACTAGAACAAATGTCTGAGGTGTACCCTTTGAAATATAAACAGTGGTTGTATTGATATCTTGCAGATGGATAGTGTTGATTAAATTACAGCAGTGAAAAAGATAGTTGTTTAAAACGGTGTTTTATTCAATGACTTGTGAAAGCCTTCTGTTAATAATTGATGAAGCTTTTTGGGTTATATATTTCTGCAAGAAACTGCATTCATATCATTTGTTTAAGATGGAGTCCATATCATTTTTTCTTCTTTTTGTTTGAAGCAGTTACACGAACTCTTTGGCAAACTGTCTATCAAGAAGGTTGTTATTTACTGTAATGTTACAATTTGTTGCTGTACAGTTGTTACTGTAATCTTTTGAGTTTCCTTAACAAACTCAAATTTTGTTGATTACTTGGAAAAATGTTTCTTGCATCATTGTTGGCATTAGCAGCACTGAATTTCACAAAAAGACTACACTATCTAACTCTGTTTGGTTTGATAATGCAATGTGTAAAAGGTTCCAGAGATGGGAAGCAGGAAAACTGAAACTAAATTGACATCAGCTGCGGCCTTTGTGGAAGGGGGGATTCAAGACTCCTGTGATGATGCTTGCAGCATATGCCTTGAGGAGTTTTGTGAAAGTGATCCTTCAACGGTAGTATTCAGCATTGCTGCACAGTTATAAATTACATGCACAGATGTTTTTGTTCACTTGTATTCACTCTTGCCTTCCAGGTCACCACTTGCAAGCATGATTTTCACCTGCAATGTATTCTTGAATGGTAACTACATCAGTTCTTATTCAGTTTTTCTGCTCAATATAGATTTTGATTTTTGCATTTGTTTCCATTATTACATAATGTTCTGTTTTCTGTTGGTTCCTATGTTTTTTGTTAAGTATCAATTTAGTCCTGGCAAATGAAATTTGATTGATTAAAATGGTTTCATTTTTTAGTGTTGATAAATACCATCCTTGAAACATACGGCTGAAAGTGCTTGTATAATGGCATGCCATTTATTGCCCTGTCTTTCTAGATTATGTATTGAGCTGGCAAATGTTTCTGTCTGCTGTAGTTTTTATCCCAAAACGAAGTAGAGAAATTTTATGTGCGTGCACATGTGCTGTGGTTTTTGTGATGCGAATTTGGGAGGGGTGTCTCATTGTTGAGGATATTCTTTGTTTTCTTCCTTGTATCTTAATCTGTCAAAAGTTCTTGATCCCATGATCACTGACTGGGCTATTTTATGCCGATGGCATTCTTTTCTTCTTTCGATGTACTTCATCATTTGTTTCGTACTTGTATTTATAGGTGTCAAAGAAGCTCGCAGTGTCCTATGTGTTGGCAATCTATTAGCCTAAAGGATCCCAGGAGGTTGATTATGATTGTCCTTTTTTGGTAATCGAGATTATTTCTTTGCCTGATTACACCATCAAACTTATATGCATGTCATATATGGCAGTCAAGAATTGCTTGAGGCTGTAGAGCATGAGAGGACCTTAAGGATTGCTGCATCAAGAAATGCTACTACTTTTCATCACCCCACGCTTGGTAGTTTTGGATTGCAGCGTGTTAGTTGCCTAACAGTATTTGAAAGTTGTTGATTGTGATCTGGTTTCCTAGGCACATCACAAATTTATCATCTATTTTTGCTCATGATATATCTTCTACTGCAGTTACCAACGGGTCTGAATAATGCGGATATTGAAGAGCTGATAATTCAACGTTTAGCTGCTGCCACAGCAATGGGAAGAGCACCCTGCCTTGGCAGGAGGGAAGAGCTCAGCTCTACGTCAACTCCTCATGGTCCTTTTTCAGCCTCTGAAAGCAGATCTGAACCAGAAGTAATTCCTGTAGGATCTCCATCCACTCCACTTACAGCTAACTGCAATGAACTGGCACAACATATCTCACATCTTCAAACTCGGAGCTCTTCTTTAGCTTTTGGTTCTACCAACACAACAACAACTCATCAAGAAAGTTACTCGAACAATAGGTAGCTATGAGCTTCGTATTTTTATTTCTTATGGCTCTATATTTGTCGTGTAGGTTTGTTGACCCACTTTCATACACCATGCATGTGTTTGCATGCAGAGGTTCTAAATCTCATTCTTCACCAACACATTTAGATCAAGCAGGACCATCAGAATTTCAGTCATTTTCTGAGTCTATGCGGTCCAAATTTCAATGTGTGTCCACGAGGTATGAAATATTGGGAAGCTGTTCTTTGGTTATTTGGTGTGACATATCTACAGGCACAACTCGCATGTATTTTGGCCTTTTGTGTGCTTGGTCAGATCCCCATAACTGACATTGATTTTTCATTATTTTTTTCCTTACGTGAACAAGATATCGTGATTCCATTTCGAGGGGCACCAGGGGATGGAAGGAGAGGCTGTTCTCTCGGAATTCTTCCGTGTCAGATATTGGCTCAGAAGTTAGGAGAGAGTTGAATGTGGGAATTGCTAGTTTATCCCGATTGATGGAGCGGCTCGAAACTAGGGAAAATAAAAGAGATGGGGGCACTTCTGTGTCGAACCGTGGGGCACATTCTTCCATTGCAGAGTCAAGCAATCAGAACAATGCTAAATCTCGCTGAGAAAACTCTGGCCAACAACTGTAATCTGGCTGCTTGTTCTAGTAAAGCATGTTCAAATTGAAGTGTAGTATGTTTCTGCTAGTGCATCTTTCCACTCATCATCTCATATTGCAAGGAAGGTGAACCTCAATCTTGGTCTGAAGTCTGCAGATTAAGAACAGATCTTGTGCAACCAATTTAAATCAAACACAATTTTTGTGATGTTCTTTCAGGTTATGTGCTTCGTCTGACATGACATTCTGAGGAACAGATGCTTTGATTTACAGGTCAGATCGGATGGCGTCACTTTTGGAAATAACTGTGGTGATAATGCTGTGTTTGCAATACAAAAATCAAGAATCTGAGAGAATGATGCGCCTCGCACTAAAAATTAACTTATTTATATATGATTACATGGTACTTGGTAGCCAATATATATTTATATATGATGCTTGATTCTTGAATTGGTGCATAATTCATTTTTAAGAATGTATTCTGGACATCAATGTATCTGATGAAGAAAGTAATATAATTCAACGGAACTTATAGCCAAGTCTGCACAGCAACTTCTTCTTTATGCCATAAAATTTTCCAACCTGAATGACTATGAGGCTGCAACTTTGGAAGATTTTAGGTTCAAAACTATGCTTGAAAAGGGTGAAACTGAGAAATAATAGCATACGGAATAATAGAAGATTCAACAATGTTTTACTTCCACAGTTCACATTCTTTTTAAGGTAACAATAAGGCTATAAATATTCCCTTCTTTACTCGTTTTGTCCCATCGAGCAAACTCATGATTTGTTATTATTTTATGTTAGTATTCCTTGTAATTGCCAGAATTATTATTTTAAACATAAGCACGTTGTCTAAGCCGCAGTATCGGAAGAACAGCGGTACTAAAGACATATTTTTACAGGTCTAGATTCTCTTTCTTCTGAGGATGTGTTTATTTTGCAACAAGCAATGCAGTATCGGAAGAACAGGGGTACTAAAGACATATTTTAGTTATTTTCATTGATTGATTGTATACAAGCATAAAAGCTGGATTTGCAACAAGAGACAATAATGAAAAATTTGCATGATACATTGCTAATACAGTAGTATGCTAGTATATTACTAGATCTTCTTGTCAATATATTATTGTATAATATATATAATTTAATTTAAAAATAATAAATTTAACATATAATTAAATTTGATAATACATCAATGTACTACAACATCAGAAATGTCAAGAAGTCTCATCCGAAAATAATAAAGGGTCTTTAGCCCAGTCGAAGGAAAAATGGGACCGTTTGGAAGTACTGTATGCAAAATTCATTCTACTGTTCTTAATCTATTATATTATTCCTGATAATAGTTTTATAATTTGGTCGATTAATTACGAGTGATCTTTTTTTACGAAAAATCAGTTAATGATAGTTTAAAGAACGATTATGATTAAAATGTCTTTACCTTTTTAGACAGTTCTCATATAGTGGCATTTAATTCATATTATCATACGTTATATTACTATGTTTAATTTAATTAAAAATTCTTTAAAATATCATAATATCATATTTTAATTCATTTATATCTTTTTAAAATATTATTAAATTATTAAAAATAGCATCATCAGCAATTAAATGGTCAACTATATTTGATGGTGGTAGATAATTATTAATAATAAATTATGGTCAACAGTAATAAGTAATAAGTATTAAGAAAACAAATGAGAAATAAATTGATTTTTTTTTATTTATAAATTATTTTATAAATATAAGTTGGAACTTAAACTTATTAGTTTTATTATATATATATTCAACTTATTTGGATTCAAAATTAATAGATTATATTTTCCAAACTCATTATGGGCTTTGAACTATCACACTCTCATATTTCAAAACTGAATTTATTTCATAAAAGTATATTTTTTCCATGTAACAATAATACTTTAAGAATTTCCCATTTAGTTTTATTTTGGAAATGCCAAACTTACTTTCTAAGTAATAATCTTATTAGCTATAATTTAATATTTATTTTTTAAAGAAAAAATGACTAAATTCAATTATCAATATTTAATAATTATTTTAAGGAGTCGTTTGATTCATGTGAAAAATAAGTTCCTATGAGAAGTTAAATTTCCTAGGAAGTTACTTTCTATATGCACTTCCTAGGAAGTTCTCAATTTTGTTTAATTGACATAAAAGAAGTTGTATTTCCCAGAAAATAGAAGCTACCTAGGGGAGAGAAGGTAAACGATTTCTCATGTTTTATGATAAATACAATTTCCTAAGAAGTGATTTTTCATATTTTGTGGGTAACCAAATAACTCACAGTTTTCTATTGAGAAATACAATTTTTTATATTATTGTTGCAAACCAAATGACCCTAAGTCTTTGATTGGATAAGAGTGGAAAAAATAAATTGAGAAGAAATTTCAAATTTTAAAATTTTCAACATATGCTAAAATTAGTAAAAAAAAATTATATATACTGTTGTAACACCTCTTTTATAGTTAGATAAATAGTTTCAAATAGTACTTACATAGTACAAGCTAACTGAACCAAGTTTCTATGAAAAAATTCACTTTTAGTAAAAAAGAAATGTGGTTACTATCCTAGGCGAGAATTAAGAAAAGTAAAGAAATGATTGAACTTTGACATATACAATATATACATGATATTTTCAGCACACGTGATATTTTAGAAAGCTTTTAAAGTAAACTAATCTGTTATAGAACCATTTTTAAAATTTCAAATTCTTGAAGTCTAAAAGAATCTTGGAACTTAAAGTTCAAATTTTAATTCATTGAAAACTAAAAGTGCTGTGAAACTAAAAGTTAAAATTTCAAATTTCAAATTTAGAGTCTAAAATAATTAGGAGTCAAAGAAAAGATAATTTGAAGTTACAGTTGTTTCATCATCTTTTTATCTATAAATAGGCTATATGTCTTTGTAGAAGAACAACAACAACAAGCATTACACTTCAACTTGCAAATTCTTTCTAACTTTCATTCTAGAAAAATCATAACTCTCTTCTTTTTCTTACTCAAAAATTAAAACTTGTGTATCGGCTCTAAGAGTGTTATTGAGTGAAAGTTTGTAAAACATCTTTAAGAGATTGTAAGAAAAATTCTTATTATATCTTATTGAAACCCTAGTAGAAATTAATGAATCTTATAAAGTTAAATGGTTATCAAATTGTAGTGAAGATTGATGGGTTTTGTAAAGTTAAATAATTGTGAAATCCTAATAGAGATTGGTGAATTTTGTAAAGTTAGGTGATTGTAAAATTCTAATACAAATTGAAAGAATCTTGTGAAGTTACGTATTGTAATTTAGTAAAAAATTAATGGATACCTTAAGTGATATTTGATAACTTAACAAGAAAGAAGTAAGCTTAAAAGGCATTCTTTTTAAATAATTGAACCTCTACAAATATTCTTGGTATTCTTTCTCTATTATTTTACTTACCTTTTATTTCAAATTATTATTTTATTAAAAAGGAAGGCTCACGATTTTTAAATCATTTTGGTCAAAGAAAATATTTTTAAAAATCTCAATCAAAATACTTTCAATCATTATTAAGATGTTTCATATTTTTGAGAGTATATATTCATTAAAATTTCAAGAATTTTTTTATTGCACCTTACAATTTTTACAAAATAAATATCATAAATTTTATTTGTTAATTTTTGTAAAACCCAATTCACTCCCCTATTAACTTAGGACTCGTTTGGTTCGCAGCAATAACGTGGGAAACTGGACTTCCCAGGAAATAAACGACCCCAGAGTTGTTTGGTTGCCCAAATGGGAGGAAAAACAACTTTCCGGGAACTTGTATTTCCCATAAAACGCAGGAGGTCACTTACCCACCCCCCTCGGTAAGTTTTATTGGCTGCGTTTTCAACTAATTTATAGACAAGAATGACCCTGCTAAAATTACTTAATACCAATTTTGCCCTTGTAATTTGAATATAAGGATTCACTTCTTCCTGTATGCCTTTTTGTTTGTCGAGCATCTCCCGTCGCCTCTCAACCCTAGCAGCAGTCTCCAGCAAAGGTAGTAGCGATTTCTGGTTCTCGAGCTTCTGCCATCTCCCCTAAACCCTAGCAACAGTTTCGGGCAACGGCACTAGCGATTCAAGGTAAGCCTTGACGACAATGCTCGTTATATTTCCTCTTGTTGTGGAATTTGACAAAGAAGGGTGTGCTTATGGTTTAGCAAACTGGTATGTTTAATCCAACCATGATGGCAGAGCTTCTAAGAGGTTCTGGATATAATATCGTTGTTGTTTGCCTGTTGACTACCTTCAAAAAGATGAATAGAGTTTGTTGCATTCAAATTTCTTAGAGTGGCTGACCATATTTTTATTGCTCTTCTAACTTATAACATTCTTGCATGTAATTTGCCTATGTCATACAGTTATGGCTCGCTTACCGTTGAGTAAAAGGAAGAAGATTGCTACTACATGTATTGCATTATACACACAGATGATGCTCATGATTTTGGAGGCTATTTCTGAATTCTTGTATCTTTTGGCCTTTTTGGACATTAGATTGCCTCAGCCTATGTCCTATATATTTGACAGCTGTGCTGAAGAAAGATATTATGCTAGGATTTTGAATCTCAGGCCAATGATTCAAGAAAGTGACTTAGCATGCTTGGACAACCTTAGGATGAATAGAGCCTATTTTTCTAAGTTATGTGATATGCTTAGAGATGTCGGTAAGTTACAAGGAAATAGGAATACTAGTTTAGAGGAGATGGTTGCTTTATTTCTATTCACACTTTCTCATGACACAAAAAATCGAAGAACTCAATTGTACTTTAGGAGAAGTGGTGAGACAATATCTAGGCACTTCAATTCAGTTCTCCTCGCTGTCCTTAGATGCCATGATATTCTACTAAAGAAACCTGAGCCAGTGACTGAGAATTGCCAAGATGAGAGGTGGAAATGGTTTAAGGTAAGTTAGAATTTCTAGGAAGATTAGGTGAATGCGTAAATATTTATAAATATATACAGTATCTATTAACAAGTTATATATATACACACTGCAGAATTGCTTAGGTGCTTTGGATGGAACTCATATTAAGGTTCGTGTTGGGGATAAAGATAAAGCTAGATTCAGGAATAGAAAAGGAGAACTCACTTCTAATGTGTTAGCTGCTTGCACGCGGAATTTGCAATTTATTTATATATTGCCTGGTTGGGAGGGGTCCGCACATGACAATAGAGTGCTTCGAGATGCACTTTCTAGAAAAAATGCTTTGCAAGTTCCACAAGGTAACACCATAGGTACCTTGACATTGCTCAATCTGAACCAAGGAGCTTATTTGAGATGACAGTACCTAACACTTATGTTGGTTAATTATAGGCAACTACTATTTGTGTGATGCCGGATACATGAATTGTGAGGGTTTTCTAACACCATTTAGAGGCCAGAGATATCATCTCAGTGTGTGGAAGAGTGGTGCGCAACCTGTATCTGCTGAGGAATATTTTAATATGAAGCATTCGCAAGCAAGGAATGTTATCCAGAGGTGCTTTGGATTGTTAAAAATGAGATGGGGTATTCTAAGATGTACAACTTGGTACCCTAGGAAAACCGTGGGTAGAATTATCCTGGCTTGCGCATTGATGCATAATTTCATTCGAACATTCATGGGTGTGGACCCCATGGAGCCCTTGCTTGAGGATGGTGAGGAAGAAGACAATGGTGAACTTAATATTGGAATTATGGAATCTAGTGCTGCATGGACTACCTTCAGACATGATCTTGCCAATGAGATGTACAATGCATGGTTACATGACACCACGTCATTGAATAGGGTTTAGCTAAAACTATGTAGCGTGTTTCACTTGTATTGCATTTATGGATTGGTAGATAATATACACTTTATTCTTGTAATATTTTTATCTGAATTTGTAATAAGATGGGAGTAATGACTTCGCTTTTTATTGAACTGGTAGTATGACCATCCTAAATTGCTAAATCATGAGCAAAATGCCGCTCTAACGAATTCCTATGTTTCCTGTCTTTCCATCTTTCGTTCTTAACAGATGAGTCAACCAAAAGCTCAGAGAAATGCCAACCAAGGTGGTGAGGGTGCGAACCCATCTAGAGGATGCACAAGATGGGGAAGCGCTGAGGATCGTGCACTAATTGGTGCAATGATGGATCTTGTGGAGCTGGGTGGCTGGAAAATGGATAATGGCCAGTTCAAGAATGGAGCTTATAACAGGTTGGAACAACTTATGGATCAGAAGATTCCTGGGTGTGGTATGAAGGCTAAGCCACACATCGAGTCCCGTATCAAGTATTTGAGGAATCAATATAATGCTATTGCGGAGATGCTTGGTCCAGCTGCTAGCGGCTTTGGATGGAATGATGAAGAGAAGTACGTAACTTGCTCAAAGCCAGTGTGGGATGAATGGGTGAAGGTAATATTTTATATTATGCCTTTTCTTCTATACACATAAGTGTAAATGTGTATAATTCTATTTATTGGTGACAGCTTTTAAAGTTTTACCTTCTCTCATTATGTTTTCCCTTCTTTTATGCTAGAGCCACAAAAATGCCGTGGGTTTAAGAAACAAGCCATTTCCATTTTTTGATGATTTAGCCAAAATATTCGGGAAGGATAGAGCCATTGGAGACGAGGCTGTAAATCCCCAAGATGCATTAGAGGGGATAGAAGACGAAGTAAGGGACAGAGAGGAAGAAGAGCAAGAAGAAAATGTTCCTGCCTTTTCCGCGGAGGACACTTACCCAGTCCCTCCATGTGCCCCAATGGGAACTTCTTCCTCAACCACCCCAGTAAACCGTAGGTCAAAGAAGGCAAAGATAGAAAATTCAGAAGTTCTGAGAGAATTCTCTTCTAGATTTGCACGAATGAGTGATGTGATGGAGGATGCAAGTAAACATATAGGCCGCTTGGCATCTTGTTTCCAACATGAATCTGATTCTGCAGGGAGAAGGATGCAAGTGACAAGTGAGATTATGAAGATTGACGGGTTAACTCCTACCCAAGTTATGACTGCGGCTAGGAAGATTGCTCTCAACCCCCTAGAAGTTGATTTCTTTTTTAGCCTTCCAGAGGAGTACAGATCTGCTTATGTGCATGGTTTGTTACTTCCAGATCAGTGAAGTTCTAGAAAAGTAGTAGTCAATAGGAACCAAGACACTGACTAAATTCATACTATGCTGTTGAACTTCTGTATGTGCACCTATTTTTTGGGCACTGACATCGGATCCTAATTAATGTATTAGATGATGTGGCTGAATATAACAATACATTCCATTTTTTTTTCTCATAGCAATTCCATTGATACTCCTAATTAATGTATAAGATGATGTCACTGTTTTGGACGAAAACAGTAACATCGCCTAGACTGATGGGTTTTGAGTCCTGGAGGTTATGATGGGCTGGAGGGCGGGTGCGGGTGGTCATTCACGTCGCTTGACAAGTTCCTATCCTGATTATGTCCAAGAAACGTGTTCATGTGGGATGTTGCTGTTTTGGGATAAAACAGCAACATCGCCCTGGCTGTTGGGTATTGCTCCCTGGAGGTTAAGGTTGGCTGGGCGGCGGGTCTAGGTTGTCATTCACGTCACTTGAAAAGTTCCTCTCCTCGGTGTGTCCAAGAAACGTGTTCGTGTGGGATGTTGTTGTTTTGGAATAAAACAGCAACATCGCCCTGGCTGTTGGGTATTGCTCCCTGGAGGTTAAGGTTGGCTGGGCGGCGGGTCTAGGTTGTCATTCACGTCACTTGAAAAGTTCCTCTCCTCAGTGTGTCCAAGAAACGTGTTCGTGTGGGATGTTGCTGTTTTGGGATAAAACAGCAACATCGCCCTGGCTGCTGGGTATTGCTCCCTGGAGGTTAAGGTTGGCTGGGGGGCGGGTCTAGGTTGTCATTCACGTCACTTGAAAAGTTCCTCTCCTCGGTGTGTCCAAGAAACGTGTTCGTGTGGGATGTTGCTATTTTGGGATAAAACAGCAACATCGCCCTGGCTGCTGGGTATTGCTCCCTGGAGGTTAAGGTTGGCTGGGCGGCGGGTCTAGGTTGTCATTCACGTCACTTGAAAAGTTCCTCTCCTCGGTGTGTCCAAGAAACGTGTTCGTGTGGGATGTTGCTGTTTTGGGATAAAACAGCAACATCGCCCTGGCTGCTGGGTATTGCTTCCTGGAAGTTAAGGTTGGCTGGGCGGCGGGTCTAGGTTGTCATTCACGTCACTTGAAAAGTTCCTCTCCTCGGTGTGTCCAAGAAACGTGTTCGTGTTGGATGTTGCTGTTTTGGGATAAAACAGCAACATCGCCCTGGCTGCTGGGTATTGCTCCCTAGAGGTTAAGGTTGGCTGGGCGGCGTGTCTAGGTTGTCATTCACGTCACTTGAAAGGTTCCTCTCCTCGGTGTGTCCAAGAAACGTGTTCGTGTTGGATGTTGCTGTTTTGGGATAAAACAGCAACATCGCCCTGGCTGCTGGGTATTGCTCCCTGATGGCTGTGTCCACCTGATTATCCTTCATTCATACAAACATTGGTGGTAGGTTTCGATAATAGTATCGCACAACTGGATGGGTGGGGTATCCGTTAAAAAATAGTAGCATCAACACGTGTGCGAGTAATTCACATGGCAACCTGATGTCTGGGTGCTAACATAAATTGGATATAAGATTAATCTGTACAGAAGAATTACATTTACAATTGAGTTATACATACACATGAATTTTAAATATTAAGACTTTGGGATAAAACATGAATTTAGTTTTACATATGTGTATAATAACCAACTTTATTGTTATATATGTGCATGTTAAACAACTTCAGCTGGGAAGAGTGAAATCCTGGAGGAATTTATTAACTAAGTTTGCTCTGTATCATCTCACTTCTTCCAAGGGAAATTGTTCCTGAAACTCTTTATTGTTGAATACATTCTCTATATGGAAGCACACGATTATCCCGCAGTCTTGCCTGGAAAATAGTAACGAGTTAGTTTGGTACCCACTAGCCATGTTAACATTCGGTAAGAAAGGACCTTGCTACTTACGATGCTTCTGCCTGTTGAGGTGACCGTTCGTATGATATTATATCAAACGGTGGACCTGAGGTGGCTCGCCCTACCCTCTTATCCATTCCACCCCGTGCGAGGATTTCATTCATCCTTTTCTCGTAGTAGTCCTTCTGTTGTTATCAAACCAACAAAAATGAAAGGTTAAAACTCCATGCAACTGTCTACAATGATGTTACTGTGTCTGATGGAGAGAGTGACGTCAATAAAATAGCAATGTAGTTAGTATCACACACCACCATCGTGGCATCACGAAAATATGGATCCGGTGTCCCCTCTCTTCTCGGCCGCATCGAGTTATAGTGCGTCCACCTGCGCGCTTTATTATCCAGGACGAGAAGAGTGAAGTGGTTGGGGTTGCTGAAGTCATTGACGCCCGTGGAGTTCAGTGGGAAGATAACAACATCGGCAGCCATTGCCTCCTCCATGTGTGCATCGAATTTGTATTGCCTGGCTTCCTGGAGAAACTTGAGGTCGCTGACAATGTAAGACTGTCAACATAGTTTTAACCTACGTCAGAATCAATGATACCTTCTGTGATTCGTATAAGCGAGATGGATTCAGAATCTTACCCAGCAACAGCTGTCGAAGGCAAATACCTTCCTTTCACTGTTCCTGGAAGCCAGACTCAGAGTGTAGGCATGGGCATCTATGATCTGCATTGAGTGTTTAGGAAAGAAACAGTAACAGGAACAGAGGTGTGATTAATGACAAAACAACAATGCATGAACAACGACCAGATGATACATACGTTGTTCGTGATTGATTCCTCCTTCATAACTCCCACCAATTCCTCGAATGTGATGAACAAATCCTGCTGGGGGATTGACCAGACAAAAATACTGCATGTGGTGATTGGGCAAGGGGATTAGATGAGGCGACAGATAAAACTTCCTAATAAATGCAAAGCATCCACAACAAAATAGAACATGACTTACTGTGGATCGCCTGCCAGTTTTAATCGCATCATCTTACTCCTGACATCCTTGGTCAGATATTTTGAGGTTGGAAACTTTGGACTGTGGGATGGCTTCTGAGACTGCTTTTTAATGTTTTTTTCTATGGGTGTTTCATCCTCAATTACAACGGGGGCCTCTTCGGTTTGCCTGTAGACGTACTCAGCGGTTGTTAGCTCCTCAGCGGTTGTTATCTGCTGACGTGCGTATGCTTGTCTCGTTCATTTTTTCAAAGGACCCGAGTACGTGAACTCCTCGTCCCGTTTTATTTTTCTTGGTTTTTTCTTTATGTTCGCTATTTTGCCTCGCATGTAACTTGGTCTTCAGCTCTCGTGGTTTCTACCTCAGCTTGTTCAACCACCTGCACAATCTGTTCTGATACCTGTGCATTGAGCTGTTTATTAACCATTTCCAAAGTAATGTTGACCGCCCTGAGGTTTTCTGCCTCACTTGTTGCTGTGGACAGTTCCTCCTGTAGCAGTGCGTTATCGTGTTTAAGTTTCGATATTGTCCCGTCGTTTTCTTCTTTCTGTTGTTCTAACCAATGAAGTTTCTCAGTGAGGGACGTCAACTCATCCTTCAGTCTGAGTAACTCTGTGTTTGCACTGGTGAGTTGATCCCTAAGCCGCAGAACTTCATCGTTGTTTTGTTGCTGTTGATCCTTCTGGGACAGCGCAATATCGGCGAATTGGTCCAGCTTTGTTGGCCGGGGTTGGATCACGTACTGGGCCGATGCTGTCTCATTATCGCCCTCCGAGTCCTCCGACTGGGAGGGTGTGTCGCGCGACTTTGTTTTGTCAGCGAATTCAATCAACCGCAGATTTGTCTCATCTGTGTACAGGAGATCGTATTCATGTGCAGTGGGCTCAATCTCCCTATTTACGACCTGAAGCATAACATTATTTCAACTGTTAGTGTGGGAATAAGGCATGTTACTGTTTTTAGAGAAAACAGCAACATGTTGCATTGTGACTACGGCATGCTTGTGTCTGTTATGAAACAGCAACACCACGCATAAAACAAAGTAAACTGCTGCAATGGGTATCAATACAGCAACATGCTTTCCTGCACTGACATGTATCGGGCATCGTAATAAGTTGATATTTTCATACTGTTACCTGAAGCTGGCTAATAAGTTGATCCCTCAGTTGGCGTGTGAGGAGCTTCAGGTCCCATTTGAGGCACCTTGGGACTCTTTCGATGTGGTGCCCGCCCAGCA
This sequence comes from Sindora glabra, assembly GCA_020226215.1. Lineage (NCBI taxonomy): Eukaryota > Viridiplantae > Streptophyta > Magnoliopsida > Fabales > Fabaceae > Sindora > Sindora glabra. Next base: position 59,577,359 of record CM035233.1, read on the forward strand.
CGTTGGTAATCTCACACAGCCAATACTGCGGACAATAAAACAGCAACATGAGTCAAGACTGGCGACAAACATACAACAGCGATTAAGAACTCACGAATAACTGTCTGATGAGATCAAATTAACAATAGAGACGCCATAAAACTTGGGGCAACCACTCAGAGACAAAGGAGGCTCATGTTACTGTTTTAGTCTAAAACAGCAACATGAGCCAAGCCTTGCGACAAACACACAACAGGGATGAAGAACTCACGATTAACTGTCTGGTGAGATCAAATTAACAATAGAGACGCCATAAAACTTGAGTAAACCACTCAGAGACAAAGGAGGCTCATGTTACTGTTTTAGTCTAAAACAGCAACATGAGCCAAGACTTGCGACAAACACACAACAGGGATGAAGAACTCACGATTAACTGTCTGGTGAGATCAAATTAACAACAGAGACGCCATAAAACTTGAGTAAACCACTCAGAGACAAAGGAGGCTCATGTTACTGTTTTAGTCTAAAACAGCAACATGAGCCAAGACTTGCGACAAACACACAACAGGGATGAAGAACTCACGATTAACTGTCTGGTGAGATCAAATTAACAATAGAGACGCCATAAAACTTGAGTAAACCACTCAGAGACAAAGGAGGCTCATGTTACTGTTTTAGTCTAAAACAGCAACATGAGCCAAGACTTGCGACAAACACACAACAGGGATGAAGAACTCACGATTAACTGTCTGGTGAGATCAAATTAACAATAGAGACGCCATAAAACTTGAGTAAACCACTCAGAGACAAAGGAGGCTCATGTTACTGTTTTAGTCTAAAACAGCAACATGAGCCAAGACTTGTGACAAACACACAACAGGGATGAAGAACTCACGATTAACTGTCTGGTGAGATCAAATTAATAACAGAGACGCCATAAAACTTGAGTAAACCACTCAGAGACAAAGGAGACTCATGTTACTGTTTTAGTCTAAAACAGCAACATGAGCCAAGACTTGCGACAAACACACAACAGGGATGAAGAACTCACGATTAACTGTCTGGTGAGATCAAATTAACAATAGAGACGCCATAAAACTTGAGTAAACCACTCAGAGACAAAGGAGGCTCATGTTATTGTTTTAGTCTAAAACAGCAACATGAGCCAAGCCTTGCGACAAACACACAACAGGGATGAAGAACTCACGATTAACTGTCTGGTGAGATCAAATTAACAACAGAGACGTCATAAAATTTGAGTAAACCACTCAGAGACAAAGGAGGCTCATGTTACTGTTTTAGTCTAAAACAGCAACATGAGCTAAGACTTGCGACAAACACACAACAGGGATGAAGAACTCACGATTAACTGTCTGGTGAGATCAAATTAACAATAGAGACGCCATAAAACTTGAGTAAACCACTCAGAGACAAAGGAGGCTCATGTTACTGTTTTACTCTAAAACAGCACATTAACAACAGAGACGCCATAAAACTTGGGGCAACCACTCAGAGACAAAGGAGGCTCATGTTACTGTTTTAGTCTAAAACAACAACATGAGCCAAGCCAGTGCAAGAAACATACAACAGGGATTAAGAACTCACAACTAACTGTCTAATGAGATCACATTAACAATAGAGACGCCATAAAACCTGGGGCAACCCCTAAGAGACAAAGGAGGTCATGTTACTGTTTTAGCCTAAAACAGCAACATGAGCCAAGCCTTGCGACAAACATACAACACGAGACAGGAACATTCACTCAAATGAATGGATATGAATGAAGAAAATGTAAAGGATTCGGACACCAAGTAAAGAACAGTTTTGACATCTTTGACTTACTGGCAATAGCATGACACACCCAGTTACATTGGGGGTGCTGTCCTTTTTGAGAGAATTCATGAGTTGGTCGTGAATGTGTTGTGACCACCCATATTGTGCTATTTCGTCCACATCCTCCACGTATTTGATATACGACCAACCCATTGTGTGGGCCCTATTGGGTACGAAGAGGGTGACAAGAAGCATCAACGTCATCAGGCGGGAGACATCCTGCACATCAGTCTCCGATGTTCCCCGCACTGCTCTTTGGAGAGCTTTGAATATGATTGGTTTGCTCAGGCGTGATTTGCCACGGAAACATCTAACATCAAAGTCTGACAAGGTCCTCTTGCCAGAGGTTGTCTGGATGGGCTGGTCTCCATCTCTTATTCCAAAGATTAGCTTCACTGATGCTGGTGTTATTCTGAGATGATCGCCCCCGATGTTGAAATAATTATTCTTGTCTGAGAAGGTAGCAATTACGAACTGAATTTCAACATCGCTCTTACGACACATGCTGCGATCCAGTTCCTTTGTTATTATTGCGTTTATCAGGACCCAGAATGGGTTGTGTCGTAGCACCGTCGTGTGCCTGTCATCCAACTGAAGCTGATCAACCTGCCTAATGCAGGCCAAGAGATTGGACCTATACTGCTGGAATTTTTGGATTTCTTCATCAGAAAAGTCTCCTTGTGAGAGTGCTTTAGCGCCTTTCTGCTCGGGTAAACGTCAAATCAAGAGTTAGATCAAGCATAAATAGTCACAACCAGGTATGATCACTAATGCAACATCCAATTCTTCCTAGTGGTGTTACTGTTTCAGCAAGAAAAAGTAACATCAGATACAAAATGAGACATACACGTTTAACAAAACTCGTGGGTAAGTGCCACTCTGTGAGGTATGAATAACAATGCAACATCGTCGCAGTGGGGTGTTACTGTTTCACCGAGAAACAGTAACATGAGCCTATAACCGTAGTATAATTATCTTACGGATATTATGTGGAGTGACAGTAACATGCAACAAAATACATGACATGTTGTGGTCCTACTAACTGCTAGGGTTTCACTTCAACTCACGTAGGAACACAAGTCCAAGCAAGCAACTCCACATTTTCATTGCACTTATAACTGAAGTATGATGCCTGTATTAGAGTCAATGCTAAAGAGGAGGTGGGTTTACCTGTGGACGACCCATTTGTTCGGAGTTGCTGTTTGATCTTGCTTTCAGCGTCCGATGTGGATAAATGAGGTTATACGGTTGTTCAGAGTCGTTTGGTATCTTCTCTTGGTGTATTCGGCGATGATAACCACGGTGTTTTCCTGCATCTTGAGATCACTGGTTCTGGTGAGCTTTGAGATGGAATGCGAAGTGTTGCTACTGTTACTATTTCGGCCTTTTTGTCCCCACCGAAACGCCCTTCGCGTGCGTCGTTTCGTATTCAGGCCATTGCGTTTTGTCGCTTCGATGTCGTGTCCTTTCATTTTCCCGCCTCGAAGAACAGTGTTTTCCACATAAAAAAACAACTCAATCAATTAATATCTGTTAATGTTTATTTTGGAGGCTATTTTCGTCATTTCATTGTTATATCGTAGGAAATACAAAGTTGAACCAAACAAAAACATAGGAACTTCTGCTGCGGGAAATGGAACTTGCTCCCTGTCAACCAAAAAAAATTCAGATATCTCAGGAAGTTCATACGGGAAATCAACTTCCTGTGAAGTTCCACTTCCCATGGGAACTTATTTCCCGTATGAACCAAACGAGTCCTTATAAGTTCTATTAGCTAAGGCAATGGAAGGTGTTGGTCATAAGATGGTAAATCCAAAATTTTTGCATATACACTTTCTCCAATAAAAATATTCTGAAGGAATATTAATTTAATTTTTTAAAAAAATGTGAATATTTTTAACTATATTTTATATAATTTTAAGCCGAAATATAAAAACCGAACGTTTCGTTAAAATATTCTCAAACGCGAGAACAATTCCACGGAGCAAAACCTACAAGGTTGCAATTTTTGCTTGGTTATACGGTTCATCGTGGTCTCTAACTAATGAAAGTCATGGATTTTGTAATCCTTCCTTCTGGATCTCAAGTTTACTTTTACTTCTAGCTTTACATAATGATTAACACGCATTACTCTTAAGATATATTAGTAATTCAAGTCATTAAATTTTATTCATTCTTATACAGATAAATAAATTCAAATCTTTGAATTTACTAATACATCAAAATCTCACCCCTATACATTTTATTAAAAGATATTTATTTTACAAAAAAGTATCTATATATAAATTATAGAGTGAGATATTACTTGAATACATTAATAAAAAATTATAATATTTAAAATTATGATAGTGAAAAAATAACTTTTTTTATTAAAATTGATAATGTTGCATAAGTTAGTATTTAAAATTTTTTTTTGCACATTAACTTATTGAAAAAAATAAAATTTAATTCAATAAATTACTTTGAATAACTTATAACTTTTAAGTTGATAGTTTTTTATATTTTTTTAAATTTATTCATTTTTATTAATTTTAAACACATTCCCTTAATAAATAATTATATTTTTATTTTAAATAATAATAAACAAAAATTAAGTAAGTAAGTATTTAAATTAATATACAATATCATAATTTTAGTATGAATAATTAGATGAAAATAATTTTGTAAATAAATATGTGATATCATAAATTATAATTAACTAAATTTTAAGTAATTATATTCTTATCCTAAATCCTAGGCAAATAAGAATAAGTAAGTAAATAAATAAATGTATGTTGTCATAAATTATGATTAATTTAATTTTAATTAATCACATCCTTATTTTAAACTTTACATATATAAAAATATGTATATGAATGTATGTGTAATGTCATAAAATATAATTAATTAAATTTTAGATAATCATATTTTTATTTTAAACATTTAAGTTACTTTAATATAATTTGATATTTCAACAAATATAAATTAATTTGATTTATATATCATTTATATTAGCATATCCTTTTATGTCATTTTATATTTTTAATTAATTTAATAACTAATTTTGCAAAACATCTTTTATACAACTAATTAACTTATCAATTATCAATTAACTTATTAGTTACTAACTAACTTATAAATTATCAATTACTTGCTCAAAATAAAATCATTATATTTAGCATTGAATAAATATATTATTTTCTAATATTTTATATTTATATTTTAGCTAAATTTTTTTTTGTAAATGAATAAAATTAATCTATTTTATTTTTACATAAGTTACAACCAATAAAATCTAGCCCTAATAGAAATAAAGATATTTTTGCTTAATTTCAAATCTATATGATTAGTTAATTAGTCTAATAAAACCAATTAACAAGCTTTACGACATTCCCAATCAAGGTAGGTCGTGACATTACTCTTACGTCCTTGAGCTAAAATCATAAACAAATCAAGTCAACAAAATTTAAATATCCTCCTAATGCATAGGGATAAACTATATAGCACTCTCAGTTTACATGAGTTTAAACTATGATGACAAATTAAATCAATAAAGTTCTAACATCCTTCTAATCGTATGAGGATAAATTGCACAACACTCCTAATTTGCAAGAGTATAAACTATAAACTGCTTGATCAAAATAAAAATATATGTACTACTTTTGGCCTTCAAGAGTATAAATTATGTATGGCTAAAAAAAATCTCAAGTAATGCTCCTAGCCAATGAAAATATAAAATTGTATATGATTAAAAAAAATCTCATATAATACTCTTGGCCTACACAAGTATAAATTATAAAGAGTTAGATCAAATCAAAATAAAAATTGAGTTATGTCTTATTTGATTTTTTATTGAGCACGTAGGCAACTTAATAAATTACTAAATATAGTCACATAAATAAATAAATAAATAAAAATGTACTTATATAATGATAACTTGTTACATCCCTTATAAATCAAAATATTTCATATGGAAATTAAATTAATAAATATTAGGAAATTTGTAATAAGAATTTTGTATTAATTATTTAAGAAAATGTAATATAAAATATTTAAAAATTAAATATAATTTGAAATGAAGATGGAGGAAATGATTCTCTATATAATCAAGTATACCCATCTTTCAATTTTAAAATAATTCTTTTCAATTTTGTATTTATGTTTAGTAATTATTTTGTAAGATTGAAGTTTTATTAAACTGTTACTTGATATGTGTGGTTTTACATTACCTAAAAAAATACAAAATATAAATATAGAGATTTCTCTAATTTTCATATTTGTATTTGTAATTTAGTTTTTAATTTGATAATCAACCATATTTTAATTTTTATGATTTTGTGTAATTTTTATATATTTATATAAATAAAAAATTTAATTTCATCGATTACTTTTGTCATTTGATAGTATTATTTACTATTTATTTATATAAAATGTGTAATATTATATATCAATTTTTAATAAATGCTCATCATGTTTATAGGTATTGAATTCAAAAATATTTTTTTAAAAGGTATTAACCTTACATATTGAGTAACAAGTATCAAGATAAATTTAGTAAAATATCTATTTTTAATTAGAATATTAAATATAACCTTTTATTATTTTTAAATCTTTATTATTCAATTTATTTTATAAATTTATTAAAATTGGAATTCTATAATATCTTAGAAGATATTGAAATCTATTTCATTTAGGGTATTTTGTAATGATGAAATAAGGTAAAATATAGGGAGGACTAGATAATTAAGAACATGGAAGAAAAATTAAGAGTCACGGTAAAACATTTTACATTAATTATTGGACAAAATAAAATAATATTTAAGATATCACACATTATTTTGAAAAAAAAATCGATGTATGACATTATTTCTCACAACATTTTAAAAAAATGATATTAGATTACTATATATATATATATATATATATGCACGTCAACTCATGAACTTGACAAATTAGATGTCTCGTTCGTTTGATGATGTCATCAACATTAAATTTGCTTAACCTAATTACTTAATTATCAAAGAAAATGGGCATGGGTTGGATATGGTAATTCTAATACAACTTCATGCTCATGATTGGAAGTCCAAGCAAAATAAGGAAATTCAGGGTACACAATTCATACTTAATTAATGGTGACGGAAATACTAAGAAAAAGAAAAGAAGGAGAGGAAGAAGGGTGAGGATGACTGAAGAACCACCGTCGGAGGGGACGTCGCCGTTTGTGATAGTAACTGAAAGAAAGAAGAACCCAAAAGTCTAGACGCCCACGCACGCACGATAGCGGGGATATTAATATTAATATTAATATTCACGGGGGGTACTGTATACGTCGCTTGCCTTAGAAACGATGTTTTTATTCATACATGGGACGCCGACATTCTGCCATTTTAAATTTTAAGGCCTACGCTTGCTACAACGCAACACATGTGCATCCTTCACTTTTTTGGAGCCTCCCAATCACATGCCCTCTTTCTCTACCTTCCTACTTCTTTTTCAATAATCAATCCTCCATTTTTATTAGTACTTGCTTACTTCGAATAAGGCAGGAAGACACTTCGGTACATCAGTTGTATGGTGCACTAATTTATTTTAAAAATTTAAATTTTTTGAATTGTGCACGCAGATTGAATAAAATCTAACGATTTTTAGATACCGGTGTATCATACACCGGTACGTTTTAGAATTTTTTTAATATATAATGTTCAAACTTATTGATAGAATTATTTGTTAAGTTTTTGAGGTAGATGAAGGCTCACATCTTTTTGGGTTATGAATGCATACTGGATTTAATAAAGTAACTTATAATTTATTAATAAATTAAAAGTTAATTAAAAAATATTAGATGCACTAATTTATTAAAAAAAATTATTATATTAAGCTTTGCAAAGTAGAGTAAGTTATATAATTTATAGGTTTACATTTTCTTTTAAATTGATCTCTCTTTTATTGGTTAATTAACCGACTGTATCCCAATTATATCAATTTGTATTTTTTTTCCCTCTTTAATATTATGTTATTTTCAATTATTGATCCTTACCCACAAAGATTAAGGAGATAAAACAAAAAGCCCCTACACAACATTATATATTTGGCCCAGTCTCTTTAATTGAACATAAATAAATGAAAATAAATAAGTAAATATATAAATACACGATCCTGTAAATATAATTAATTAAAATTTAAATAATTATATTATTTTTTAAAATATTATGATAATATTAATATAATTTAATATTAAAATAAATATGAATTAATTTACTTTATATATGTATTGATATTAACAAATGCTTTTATGTTATTTTACTCTCATGAATTAGTTTTATATATAATTTTACTAGACACTTATAATATAATTAACCAATTTAACAAATTTTAGTTAAAAAATACTTAACCTGTCGGTATCATTATTATTAATATTTAATATAATCTTTAAGAAAAATTTCATTTTACATTTTGAATTCAAATCGGAGAATTTGTATATTTATAGTGTGTTAAGTAGTCTATTGTCTAACAAAGGTGATTAACCAATCCTCATCCACCGCCATTGTTAACTCTTACCTTTCTTTTTTCCCTGCATTGATCTATATTAGGGTGTTTAAATATAACAAAATTGGGGGAAGATAATCTTAGAATAAGACATGAACTTTTTTTGACTAACTTTGGTCACGAATACAAGCAATAGATGATAAAAGTCCGACGTTCACCAATACTTACGTTGGTCTGGCAAATCTCAAAACTTATGACTACTCTAGATTTAAATTTTTTTTTTTGCCATCATAAAAAAATTTAAATAAAAGACAAAATTAATATAAACTATATAGAATTAGAATTCCAATAAAAACTCATTTAATAATCAATAATAATTAAAAAGATGCTCCCAAACTATATACTTATTAATTTAAAAAGTTAAGCCGTCCCTTACCCCAGACTGATTGTATTTTTTTCCAATAAAATAAAGCATCATTCCGTGGAATCATTCACTAATGTCAATAAAAACAGTGGCTTCAAACTCAGCCAAACTTGCGAATGGATGCTGAATAGAATACACCACCCTCACTCTCTCTCTCACACTACTAGCGGTGGCTGCCTTCTATCTCTCTCTCTCCACAGTACAAGTTTCCGTGTGGTCCCCACATCCAGCCTGTCTGAATCCTACTGTACAACTCGCTGTTTGTCTTTCTGTCTCTCTCTTTCTGTGCTTTTTAAGCTCTGCAATAATACTCGCCCAAGTCTTCTCGTTCTACTTCGCGTGTTTTTCCTCTTTTTCTCCCTCAACCATTAAGCAAGCCAAAAGCAACTCTACCTCTTCTCCACCAAACCCTCACCTCTTCACTTTACCCTCCACAAAGCAATCCAATCCACCAAAAGCCCGGCCTTTCCCTGATTTCTCCACCAAAGCACTGTGCTTTCTCTTCCATTCCAATTCTCTCACCTCCACGAGCGCCATGGATTCCTCCATCTATGGTGTCTCTAAACTTTTATTCATTTCCTTTCTTCTCCTTTCCCATCTATCTCCCCATTCTGCATTGCCTCAGAAATCCTCTTCTTCTTCAACCACGGGTCAGATTAACTCCAACTCTGTTCTCGTTGCTCTTCTCGATTCCCGTTACACCGAGCTCGCCGAGCTCGTCGAAAAGGCTCTTCTTTTGCAGACTCTCGAGGAAACCGTCGGCAAGAACAATATCACCATTTTCGCGCCTCGAAATGAAGCTCTGGAGCGCCAGCTGGACCCTGAATTCAAGCGCTTCTTACTCGAGCCTGGGAATTTGAGATCGCTTCAGACTCTTTTGATGTTTCACATTGTTCCCAAACGAATTGACTCCAACCAATGGCCGTCTTCGAAGTCCGGCTCCGTCCGCCACTCGACCCTCTGCAACGACCATGTGCATTTGACGAACAAGGATTCGGGGAAGAAAATTGTTGACTTGGCCGAGATTGTTCGCCCCGACGACGTCGTCCGCCCTGACGGTGTCATTCACGGGATTGAACGCCTTTTGATTCCACGATCGGTGGAGGAAGATTTCAATCGGAGAAGGAATCTGCGTGCAATCTCAGCGGTTCTACCGGAAGGAGCACCGGAGGTGGATCCCAGAACCCACCGTTTGAAGAAACCCGCACCGGTCCCAGCCGGAGCTCCACCTGTATTGCCCATTTACGATGCCATGGCACCGGGCCCTTCACTGGCGCCAGCACCGGCGCCGGGACCCGGCGGACCCCACCACCACTTCAACGGCATGCGCCAAGTCAAGGACTTTATCCACACTCTGTTACATTACGGTGGCTACAACGAAATGGCCGATATTCTGGTCAACCTAACATCCTTAGCCACCGAAATGGGGAGGTTAGTATCCGAAGGTTATGTTTTGACGGTGCTGGCTCCCAACGATGAAGCCATGGCCAAGTTAACCACAGACCAATTGAGCGAACCAGGTGCGCCGGAGCAGATTATATACTACCATATCATACCGGAATATCAAACCGAAGAGAGTATGTACAATGCCGTGAGGAGATTCGGGAAAGTTCGATACGATACACTAAGGTTGCCACACAAAGTTTTGGCGCAAGAAGCTGATGGGTCGGTGAAATTCGGGCATGGTGAAGGGTCTACAGCGTATTTGTTTGATCCTGATATATATACCGATGGAAGGATTTCGGTACAGGGGATCGACGGCGTTCTGTTTCGGCCGGAGGAGGAGGAGACGAAGACTGAAGGGAAAACAGTTCCGGTTGTTAAAGTTGCCACCAAACCCAGGAGAGGTACGCTGATTCTTCTGCTTCTTCTGAATTCATTTTGATTTTGTTTTTAATCTGCAATTTGCTTAATTTCGTTGCTTGAGTTGGGTTTTTAACTGGTTGTGATTTCTGGGGTTGTGAGATTGAAGATTTGGTAGCAATTGAGGTTAAGTATCAATAATCCCTTGTTTAAGTTGTAAGGAAAAAAATTGAGCTAGCTGATTTTGGAATTACATTGTATATGATGAAATTTCTTATTTATATTAAAAAAAATAAAATAACTGAGAAGTTGACAAGTTGTATATTTAGCTTAGGTTTGCCTTACAGAAGGGGGCCAATTATTAGATGAATATGTAGCATTTCAATTTCAATTGAACCTATGTTATTGTGCCAACTAGTCCATGTGAATAATAAACAAATGCCAAGCTGTGAGCCACATTCTTCTTCCCCAACAAAGATGGCTTATGTGCCTACAAAGCAACAGCCTGTCTTTCTTTAATTTATAATCACAGTTCACTTTGTTTTTGTCCCCCCCTTTTTTTTCTTCTATATTCATGTTTTGTTTATTTATACTCAACTAGCAAATTTTCCCTTTAATGTTAGAAATTTGTACAACGTGTAATTAGCGGAATGGATGATGACTTGTAATCAGTTGACTTTGATTAACTCAATTATGATTTGTGGGTAATTGAATATGGCAGGGAAGTTGATGGAAGTAGCCTGTGGAGTGCTAGGAGCTTTCGCAAAAGTCTGCTAATCAATTGAAAATCGCTTGCTCAACTAATCGCCTTTTTCTATTAAAAAAATAGAAAAAATAAAAGCATACATTTGTGTAAACAACTTGATGAATGGTGAGTGGAATTTCTGAACCATATGTTTTTGTTTTAATATTAATATTTATGTAAATATTGAATTTCGGTGGCTGACTTTGGAAGCATGCGTCACGTGCAGTATGCAGTCGTAGGAGCAATGAGTTTTAATACGAAGGGATATGTATTGAAGGGAGCGATTATGTTGCAGCAGCTGGATTTTGGTGGGAACATACACAGATCAAATTTTCTTTTGCCCTTTTTTTGTTTTTCTTTTGCTTTGCATACTGTATGTAATTACAAATGTCATTTTTTTATTATTTTGGTTGTTGATTCTCTGTCTCCGTCTCTCTGTGTATGCATAAATAACTTCTGAATATGACACTTACTGTCACGGGTTGCAAATATTTCTATGAATCATTTTCATACATTAATCTATTTCCATCGTCTCCCTTCAAATTAAGTGAATATTACGATATTTGAACATTTTTAAAATTTACAGTAATAGTAATGTGATAATTTTAGAAATTGTTTGCTTATATTTATTAAATGATGAAGGATTACAATTAAATAATTTTATCATTTATCACATCAATTTAAATTTGAAAATTTCATGAAAATCGTAGCACTTTCCTTTATTATTGCATTCCAAGCTTCCACGTGTTAATTTTTAGGTTAAGGTGCATATATCTCTCTCCCTTACTGTGGCCTTTCATATTTTATATTTGACATCTACGTAATAATTCTAGAAGAGCAAGTCCTCGGTGAAAGTACAAATTTTAAAAAATTTTCATTCCTAAATCCAAATTTCCTACATGCTATTCTCACAAGTTTGAGTCATTAATTTTGTAATATGATTGTAAAATTGCAAATGAAGAAAAATTAGAGACTTTTTTTGCCTTCATACAGAGGAATCGACTTATTCAAAATTACGTGTATTTTATATGGATTTTTTGGTCCAAATTTGAGTAATGACTTTTTATTTTGGCGAACTTTATCCTCATAATGGTAGTTTTCATTAAAATAGATAAATCAAATGTGGCGTTATCAGTAGTTTTTTTTTTTTTTTGGGTGTTATTGTAAAACTTCCGTACTCTTTTATGTGAATTTTACGAAAAGATAGAAATTGGAATTAAATCCAGTAGAAAAGGATTTGATTCATTTAACCTTGATTTTGATTAGGTAGAATATGTAGTTGATGATTTGAATAATGCAACTAAATTGAAATGGACCTTTTGTTATTTTGATAGCAAAATGGTGGTTGTGGGATTAATATAATTTTGGCGAATAGGACACCGTAACTTATGAAAGCCATGTCTGGCTTTGTCTTGCAAGTTTGGCAATCAATACTCAAAATAAAATAAGAAACAAATGTGTCGGTGCTTATTTCATTATAATTGAATAAAATCCTTTCTCCGCATATGTCATGTTTTTATGCCTTTTTTCGCTAATTGCCACCGCTAAAGTTGGCACCCACAGCGCCGTTACTTGTCCATTCCCCCATCATACGCACACTGTATCTTTTTATTGTTAGTTTCAACCTAATTTGTTTCTTTTTATTGGCAATTAGCTCTTACCTAATTTCATAAATCATATTAAAGCTCCAAAAATATCGTCAGTAAATCATTTGTTATACATGCCTTTGATAAAGAGTCAAACTTTGCATTTAGTGTTACACTTTCAACCAATAAAGAGAATTAAAATAAAATAATTCCTTATAATAATGAAGTAATTACACGAATCTACCAATAAGATTTTACATACCAAATGAATTAGAAAAAAAAAAAAAAGACAAACACACATAATATGCTTATCTAAAATTTTGAAAGTGATAAATATTTTCAATCTTATCATAATGCTACTTAAATTTCAATAAGTAAAATGTTTTGATATTATAATCAAACAAATGATAAAAATTAGACAGTAATTTTCTTTATTTATCAAAATATAAGAAATAATAATATTGAAATTTTTAATATTACAACAAAGTCAAAAATATTTTCCTGTAAGAGAGAGAAATAGAACAAGATACCAATGTACAAGATGAAACAAAAAGAGCAGCATGCAACTTATGATAAGGATGTTGCTGTTGTGCTAAGCATTTAAGGTTGCAAGAAATTGTAAAAAGATAGGCTGTATTATCATTGTGATTTACATAGCCAAAAGAAGAGGCTTTCATGGTCACAGAGGACACTTGTAATTGCCATCATCCCTTTGCTTCCAACTTAGGCAACATACATATGATGTGGAATTACAAAAAGATAAGATGGTATGTTCATCACTCAAATTCCCATAACTTTATTTGATTAACAAGTAAATTCTTTTGCAAAATGGAAATTATTTCATTTTAGATTAAGTTACTAAATTAGTCCCTAAAAGATTGAAACTTTATTTATTTTTTTTCAAAATTTTATTTCATATCATATAAGTGTAATTTGTACATTGAATTTGTCCATAAAAATAGATATTATAATAAATTTTCCAAAATTATAATTAATTGATACAAAATAAACTTTTGAAAAAAAATATTATAACATTAATCTTTTAAGGTTCATTAGACGTTAAAATTTTCTAGAATTGATTTCATTTTATGTCAATAAAAATAATTCTAATTTAGTTGTAAATGAATTCTATTATTTAAAATTTATGTAAAAAGAATAATTATTTCAATTCATTTACAAGTGAATTCTTTTGTTGGACATGTATTGAAACATGAAATTTAATTAAAAATAAAATTTGATGGTATAATAATAAATACAATATTAGAAAAGGAGTATTTTTGTATATATAATATGTGCTTTAGATCAAATAACATAAATTATAATGAAATTCTTACTAAACTTGATGAATTTCATAATGGTACAAATATAATTAAAATAAATTATAAATTAAATGAAATTCTTTTTTTAGTTAAAATCAAACACCATTTTTTCAAAAAATTGGAAATGAAATTTTCATTTATTTTAATGAAAATTATTTTTTATAAAATATAATTATAAAATAATTATAAAATGTTAAAAAGAGAAAATTAAAATATTTTATTTATTTAATATTAAATATAAAAATTTGAATAACGCAATTTTCACTAATTGAAAGAAGAATTTATTTTCCATTAATATCATAACTTTAGATATTATTTTTAATCACAAATATAAGTAGTATGTTACTTCTTTGTAAATATTAGAGTTATTGAACAAATGGGTTAGGCTAACTTGTGGGCTGATCCATATTTTTCACAAGTTTTTATATTGAAAGCCCTAGTTTGATCTTTGCAAATCAATGGATAAATATGCTAGCTCACAATTTTTTGTATTTTTAAGCTTTTAAATAATAAAAAATTTTAAAATCATTCCAAAATATTATCATAATACATTTTAGATCTATATATAATCTTAAAAAATATTATATATATAAAATATAAATTAAAAAATATTCACAAAATAAAAATGCCATTTATCAATTATTTATAATATAATCTCACATAACTAAAAAGAAAAAAAAAAGAATAGTTCCATTTGAATTGAATATTTAGGCCTGTATAAAAAAATAAAAAAATAAAATACAAGATATACAAACTAGTTTGATCGATTTGTAAATTAACTTGCATAAGTCAAGTCAAGAAAGACTCCTGTTTATGCGGGTTGTCAAAATAATAGTCGAAGTATTTCAAAGTCTAAGAGCTAGAAGTTCGGTTCATAGACTTCGATCCATTTCAATAATTTTAGTATGTATGATAAATATTTTCTAAAAAAGATTAAAACTAAAATAAAGTTTTATTTTTAACTATATCTAACAAGAGGTTAAATATAAATGCAACGATTTATTCTTCTTTTTGTCGAACGAGACTACTCAGCACGCCATCCTCGTTCACTCTTGCAATTTTTTTATTTTTTTTTTTGATCTGTCGTGACTTAGAGGTACCCTCTAGCCCTAGGATAACTTTTCCACTTCCCTGTTTACGGTGAAAGTTTGAATTTGAAAGTATGATATTATCAATTTTGGTCCATGAGAAACAAAGAGTAATTATAATGCAGTAATTTTTTGCATAAACATTCTCGTGTCAACTTCGTGATATTACTCAATTTTTTTTATTGTTTGTTTTTCTTTGCCAACAACTTACGATGAATGCGCTCCTTTTCTGTTTTATTTTTGAAAAACTATAGATTTTTTTTTATTGTGTTATAATCGAGAAATTTTTACCAATGCAATGTCTTGTAAGTTTTGTGATAAAAAATTATATTTTTCACAATTTTTTTAATTTTTATTAGAAGTTATAACTTGTATATAAAAATTAAAAAATTTCTATAAATTTTTTTACACGATTTTTAATGATGGGCTTACAATTTTAAATATATTTGTTGCAACAAAATCTATAAACACTTACAGCTTCTTGTAAAAAAATTATAAAATTTCACATAAAAAGTTGCAATTATTAATTATTATGTCAACTTTCATAAAAAAATCATTAATTTTTTAATACATATGAAAATATTAACCTTTTCTATTTATAGATGTTGTGTGCCGAAGCACTCTAACAAAAATGAAATATTTATATATTTCAGTTGTATCATGTGTTTTTGCTTTCATCTGATAAAACAAAAAAATTAGTTATAATTTCAAATTCTTTGCTTTAAAATTTGTAAAATAAAATATAATTTTTAATATGCATAAACTTGATAGAATTGATAATTGATTTTTTTCTATTAAATAAGAATAACTCATATTATAATTATAATTAGAATATATAAATATTTGCTTACAAAAGAAAATAAGTAATCATAATTTTTTTAGATAAATTACATTAATCTTCTCCAAAATTTCATTTAATTACATTCAATACCCTTTGTTTTTAGAATTATACACTTCCGGCTCCTTTAAAGTACTTCTATCATTATGAAATATAACAGTATTTGTTTTTTTTTTATAACTACTTCTTATCTAATGTCATCTCTCATGGTTAAAGGATTAATTCCCTACATTTTTATGCAATGTTTAAAACAATAGATTGAATTGATTAGTTCAATTAGAAAAGTCGTGATCCCGTGAAATTGATCTAATTGAATTCTTAAAACAGGAATTACAAAATCAATTAAAAATTAGCAAACTAATGACAAATTAGTCATAGTTTCCATGATTTAATGAATTGATTTTTTAAAAATACTTACCACTATTTACCAAAATAATGTTGTATCTACTTGATATTAGATGCATATTTAAAATTCAATGTTTCAAGAAGTTAAAAATTACTTTATCTCTATAGATAAAAGTTACAAAAATAGAAAATTGAGTTCTTTATTGTGATGATTTGAAATATGAAATTGTAAAAATGTGAAATTAATTAATAATATTTGAACTATTTTTATATTATATATAAGTTTAACTTTACAATAATTTAATTATTGTATATTAAAAGCTTTAAGTTGTATTATAATTTTGGTCCAACTAGGTCAAATAATTAAACCTTAAGCCGCTCTCTTTTGTAGTTTAATGACCGGTCAAAATTTTAAAATATTATTTTTATATACAAATATTGCAAGAAAATTATATATAAGAAGGAAAAAGTATTTTTATTCTTCAAAGAAACATTTGTACATAAAATTGCTACACCAAATAGTAATAAGACTAATAATTTTATAATTAATTATGTAACAACAGATTTTAAAAGAGGGAATAGTGGGATAATTTGAAGTAAAATGTCAAAAGTACTCAAATTTATAAATATGAGCTTGAGATTTAATTGATTCACCAAGTGACAAGTATATGAAAGGAACAAAGAGAAAAGAAATAATAAAATTAATTCTTGAAAATATGAATTTTTATTGAACTCTTTTTTATGAATGAATATTTTAGTAAAAGGTATGATAATGTAGGATGTTGGTGCTAATTATTTATTAAATTAATGAGTATGATTTATAAAAATGATAATTTGAGATGTGCGGAGGAGTCATATTTCTTTTTCTCATTTTACGCCTAAAATAGGCTAACCTAATATTGTAAAGGAAATCTTTCTTCTTCTTCTCCTCATTTTCCTCCTCCTTTGCTTCTCAACTCCCCACCCTAAGAGCTAGTTCCATTCATTCTCATTTTCCCTATCATCATCAGGCAATCAAGGTAAGGATTTCTTGACACCTTTCATCTTTAAAAATTTCCTTATTTAATACCTTATATTTCCATGGTAAAATCACTATAGATTTGTTAAAGATAAGCTTAGGGAAGCTTATGCCCTAATTTGAAATTTTCTTCTTCTTGGTGATTAGTAACTTAATCCATAATAAAGTCTCTCTAAACCTTCCTTCTACAATGTGTAAGTAGCATTCTATTTAAACTTTAGCTTATTTCATTTAATTTCTTGTATTTGGGCTAATATAGAGTTTTATAAGTATTTAATATGATTTTCCTATTCTAACTTGAAAATCATAATTTTTATGATGGAAATGGTTGATATAACATGTTGTTTATGAACTAGATTGTTTGAGATATTTGATGTTACAAGTGAGATTCACAGTTAAATGGTTCAAGTGAATAATAAAATTTTGTGAGAAATTATAGAAATTCATAGGTGAACTAATATATTAATCAATTCATCAAGGATGAAGATATTTTTATAAGACGTCAACTTATTCATCTTGAAATTGATAAAAGAATCAATTCATCAAGGCCAAATTAGTTTTTATATTGCTTGAATTGATTCATCTAGAATAAAATGCTTCTATAAAACTTGAATCAATTGTAGAATTGATTCATCCCATTCTTTTTAGAATTTTACATGTTTTAAGAATTTTGTAGCCATTATACACTATGGATGAGCTATATGGGAACGATTGATCTTATTATGGACTTAATGGCTATGAAATGGATTTGATACAAAAATGTTGGTACCTTTATGATGAGAAATTATGTGAACCCATTCTTAGATTATGAGTGGCATAAGAGACTATTGTTGTAATTCATCTGATTATGGATTATTGTGAATGTTGTTATTACATAAATGGAATATAATGCTAGTTACGTGCTTATCTATATTTTAATTAACTATGACTTATATGAAATTTGATGATGACAAGAGTGTTAATACTCTTATTATGGTGTTATGGATTGGATCTGTGTGCGAGTTTGTAAGGAGATAAAATAAACTTTAAAAGGATAAAGATGAAGTTTGTAAGAGGATAAAGATAACTAGGAGTTATTAGAAAATTTATTTAATTACTGTATTTAGGTTTCATATCAATTGCTTAAATCTTCTTTTATATGCTTGTTATTAGAATTGTGAATGGAATGAATAATATTTTGAAATGACAACTTTGGTTTGATATTTCATTATAAGGATCTAACTTGATAAATGTATGTATGCATTCTTTACCACTAAAGTATCAAATTACGATTTTTTTGGAAACTTATTTCCGTTTTACCGTTGTTCGAAAATATATTACCAAAATACGTGCGGGGGGCGGAGGCGCTAGGGGGGATGGCGTCCACAGGGGAGGAGGTGCCACTTTGGGTGGCGCCTCTGGGGAGTTTAAGGGCGCCGTTCAAAATGGCACCCTCACTACAATTTTTTCTTAAAAATTTTTAAAAATAAATAATGTGTGATTGTGAATAAAAATTTTTTTTAAAAAAAAATTTTAAAAATAAATAATGTGTGATTGTGACTCAAAATAATTTTTTTAAAAAAAAATTTAAAAATAAATAATGTGTAATTGTGACTCAAAATTTTTTTTTTAAAAAAATTTAAAATAAATAACGTGTGATTGTAATTCAAAATAAATTTTTAAAAATAAATAACTAATTTCATAATTATATTTGATATCATTAAGAAATTTTTTATTCCACTTTGATATTTAATACATAAATTTATTATAAGAATTAAATAAGAAAGTAGTTAATAATAATATATTTAATAAAAATAATAAATATTTAGTAAATAATTGAATATTATTAAAATAAAGAAGAAAGTAGCTGAAATGAAGAAAAATTAATGTATGAACTGTAAACCCTTGCAGAAGTCTTAGTTGATGTATTTTAAATTTAAAATATAATATTTATAAATTATTATCAATAAAAATTTCAAAAAAATTATATAAATACAATTTAATTTAATTACTAAGTATTTTTTAAAAAATATAATATGAAATTAATTATTTTTTTAATAAAATGTATATTAAAGCTTTAATTTTCTTAAAATATTATAATAATCTAAAAAATTATAAATTATTATATTTATGTTAATTAATGATGTTGATATTTTAAACCATAAACAATATGGGTAAATATAAAAAGATTACAGTAGAGTAAGTAAGAAATAAACAATACGAACGGTACAAAGTAATAAAAAAATTGATTTTATAATAAATGAATTTATTAAATGAATTATATAATTTATATAAAATATATTTATAACAAAAAAATTGATATATCTTACTGCTAAAAAATATTAGTATATATGATTTAAATACCATGAGTTAACAAAAAAGAATAACAAAAATGTACAATAAAAAGGATAAAATAAATAGAAATAATACATAAAATATCAAGTTTTACAAAATACCCTCAATTGATATTTACTTATTTTAACATATATTCCTCTAAAATTAACCTAAAAATATTGATCAATAGGATATTATATTCTCGTAATAATCAACATATAATAAAAATAATCTTATTTTTATCATATCCTATATCCTAAAAAATTTTATATTTTAAAAATATCTAAACATAATTTTTACCTAAATCGTAAATTTTATTTTAATACACTTTTCTTTATCCCCTTTATTTTTTTTTAAAATCACAAACTATTACAGATCATATAAATTTGTACAAATTTTTTCTAAATCCTATATCATAATTTCACAATATAAATCATAATAATTAACATAAAATAAAAATTCTTCTCCGACTGTAGAATATATTCTTATAATAACTAATAAAAATTATAATATAAATACAAAAATTATAAAAATAATAATCAGTACAAATCACAAACTATCACAAATCACAGATAAATACAAAAAATATAAAAAAACTAATCAATAAAAATTACAAAATATCACAAATAATTTCATATCATAAATCATAATAATCAACATAGAATAAAAATTTTTCTACCATTATAAAATATATTCTCATAAAAACTAATAAAAATCTAATAAAAATTATAATATAAATACAGAAATTATAAAAATACTAACCAAGTAAAAGCCGAAAGAAGATTAGAATGGAAAATGTTGCAAACGGCTTCGAAGAGAGAAGGAAGGAGGTGCTGCGAAGAGAAGAGAAGAGCTGCAGGCTGCGAGGTAGGGAGGTAGGGTTTGTGTTTGTGTTGTGGCTGGGAGAAGGCTTGTGTTTGTGTTGCGCTGCAGAGAGAGGGCGAAGGGAATTTATAGAGGCCAGGAGGCGCCAAATGAAACGGCGCCTCCAATTTTTTGAAATTTAAATGGGGGCACCTCCAGCAATGGGGCGCCACCTTGTATGGCGCCTCCAAGCTGGGGGCGCCCTTCAAACTGGCGCTCCCTTCAAGTGCCTTCGATTTTCATGCTGCAGAGGGGCGCCAAATGGTGTGGCGCCTGGGTGCCCGCGTACGCCATTTTGAATAGCGCCTTGTGTACTTTGGTAAATTATTTCGAAACTACGGTAAAACGAAAAAAAATTTGTAAAATAATCGTATATCGGTATTTTTACCCATTCTCTACACTATGATAAGGTTGATAGGTAAGCATGAATTCCTCCTATTTCTATGACTCTCTCTTATGCAAAGGTATGAGTTTTTTCTTTTTTTTTTTGGATGAGACATAAGTTAGATTTTTCTAAAATCCTAATAGTAAGGCCAAGTAAATTGTGCATTTAAATTATGACTTAACTGGTTATTGAGTTTCAAGGAAACTCACTATTTTCTCTTCCTTTTTTTTATTAGAAATTCTTTCTCTTAGGTTTGCAGTTGCTCTCTTGATTGGTTGGAAATGAATTTGTTTGAGAAAATTGTGGCATAATGATGAGGATTGAGACAACTAAATTAACTATTCACTCCATCATAAGATAACAAGAATAAGGTCATTCATGCATGTAAAATTTTTGCATGTTAAATTAATAATTCACTCATACATTAATTGAATATCAAGATTTCTTTAAAAGAAATACAATGTAGCATATAATGTATTGCATTGAATGCATGTAAGCAAGGTTGGTAGGTTGTTACTCATAACAACTCCTCGTATCAATCACATGCTTTGGGTTGAGTCGTGACAAAAATATAAGCAAATAATCTTCCAATCATAAGAGATAATATTAAAAAGAGAATTATAGTTTAAAATTAAATGCCAATTATTTTTTATAACTATGAAAATGCTTCCAAAAATGAATATGTATATTTTTTAAAAAAAATGAAAGATACCGAATATAATCAAATAAAACCCGAAGGAAAGTTAAACGTAATTTATGATTTTTTTTAATAACAGGACTAACTCGCAACACAAGAACCCAGTCCAGGGCGAAGATTTCTATGTCCTAGTCATAGTGCATAAGATGCGGTTTGATTAACGGCCCAAAAAGGATTTGTCATGTAAAATGCCATACCCTGACATTATACGAGGCAGCGACAAGCTGCGTTTTCCTGAGTTTCCTCTCCCCTTGTGGACCATTATTTCTAGGTGCCCATCTTATGTCTGCTTACTTCTTTCACCTTTGTGTTGATTGAGGAGGAGTTTCTAATTAACCATGTATGTCATTAATCGGTCCAGCTACTTATACATGCATCCACTTTAATCGATTGGGTTTGCATGAGCTTCTATTAGGCGAGCTTGCTGGATACAAATGTCATTTATGGATGCACATCCACTGTCCAAGAGACATGGTTCTAAATCACAATTAAAATTACATTGTGATTAACAAAGCCTGTGACACTAGATCCATTTTCACCTCAGACATATGAAACCCTAAGGGTCAAAAAGATATCATTAAAGTGATAAAGTTACACAAATTCCAAAATAACATAGCACAATTTAAACCTAGAAAAGACAATCAAAATAACATACCACCAACTTTTCCCAAACTGAGCCGTCCCTATTCATTAGGGTTCCTTCTTGCACTATTTATCAGCTCTTGTTCAGAGTGTTCACTTGATCCTCCTTACCAAACTTTGAAATTCTATTGTTGTACTTACATCTCTACTCTAGAATCCTTGACACAAACACATATACTGAGACATGTCCATAAATTATGGTTATGATTGCTTTGCATCAAGAAAATTACAGATAAATGTTAGAATATGCTGCATTTATAAAGTAAAATTGCAAAACCTACCGTTTGTGGAACTCCAAACCACAATTTAAATCATGGGATAAGACAATAGCAAGTGTATTATTTTTTTATCTTTTAATGGAGGTTTGAATAAATTTTTTAAACTAAAATAGAGATTCATCTAGTTTTATTATATTTAAGGATTTAAATTAATAAATTGATGAAGTATATAAAGACAGAGGTGAGAGGACAAAGGGTAATAGTTGAATGTGAGAAACAGCCATATGTATAGGTATATATTTGCAATACATGTTCGCAATGAAAAACAAGCAACCTCCATATTCACAACAATAAGGCAATTAAATAATCTATGGGAAAATAGTCCTAACTATGAGTAAATACTTGGTCCACAAATATGAATCTAAACTTCAGCAGTAGTAATTTAATATGAAACAATCTCAGATGCGGCTGAATCTATTATCAGCCCATTATTTGGAGCAATAACTTCTTCAGAACCTATCTCAGCGTCAGTTTCGAATGCTGTATTCTTAACTGATGGATCCTGGCTTTCTTCAGCTTTTTCATTTTGGCTTTGTTCATTGCTTGATGAGACCTTTTTTACAGCCCTGACAGTTTTACTGGCCTGGGATTTCCTTGCCGTTTTCTTTGAAATGACATCCTTATCAGGCTTTTCCTCTGTTGAAGCTTTCTGCTGTTGCTTCACACGGGGGCTGGAATATGATTTTTCTTCTTCTGAATTGTTGCTCACAGCCGAACCTTTGTGCCTTCCGAGCTTTGGAGATCTTGCACGAGTTGTCGGCAACTAGTATGATTGGCAGACAGAACACATCAGATTAGTAGCCCAAGAATGGAGACATGAATACAACGATTGAATAAAGATCTTTCTGGATGGAAAAATCAGCTTGGAGAACATGTAACAGATGAATTACCTTCTTCAGTTCAACTTTTGGAGGAGGCTCCTTGTAGAAACTTGGCATTGCAGTGGCTTTGAATATCAACTTCTTCCTCAATTGCTTTATCTCTGCCTCCTGGTTTTCCTGCCAGAAATTCCGTAACACAAAAAATGGACAGAATAAGCTGCAGATGAGATCAAACTACGCAAAGTGGAGCAGAAATCTATCATAAGTTCGTTAAGTTGTAGGCGGCGGCACCTTTGATTTTGCCTGTAGGTTTGTCTGCTCCACTTCCTTTGCCTGAACTTTTTCCTCAAGCTTGGAGAAGAACTGACAAATAAGAGGGCAAAAAAAAAAAAAAAAAATTAGCACTTGACATCTGTAATTAGATATCGGATGGATAAGATTCTTAGCAACAACCTCCCTCCGCTTTTCAGCACGTTGCTCCAATCTGAAGGAGAATCCAGAAGTACTGTTCTTCAGTCTGGGGGCAACACTTCTGATCAAATATAAGGATGAAATTATTAACATTAAGAATATATAGAAAGGAAGGGAAATTATCGTCAAATTTTTAAGTTATAGACATATCTGAAAATAATTGAAATGATGCATGGAAACTGACAAGCAAGGATGACATAATTTTCTAAGGGTATGAATAGGTATAGCTAATCATACGAAGTTGTGGAATGGGAATCGTCCTCCTCCTTATTTGGCTTTGCAGTTTTTGCTGTGTTTGAAATCTGGTCAGTAGATCTGCAACTTTAAAAAACATGATCAGAATGTAATAATCTATTTAGCAGACAAACGATGAGCATTATCCTGGAAACATAGCATAGACCAAAGAAAAAAAAAAATAGAAAACATAAAGAACTAAAATGGGCTTAGAAAATCTAGGCAAGTTGTGACTTACAGAGATGCTTCGAATGTCTGGCTCTTGGCAAGTGCATTCACTGGAGTAGACCTTCCAAACTGGAAAAACATGAAGAGAAATGAAGATAAGCTGCATAAAAACACAGAAACTCTCAACTGAAAGGGAAAAAGAAATCTCTACCGCAGAGCGCTTGTTGCTGGGAAGGGATGACAAAGAAGTCCTCTGGTCAGAACTTGCGGAGTTTGTTTTTGCTTCTTTTGAGTTCCCTTCCGAGATTGTAGACTTGCTTGAACTATTAATCGAAGCCCCGGCTCTAATCCCATTGCCATGAACATCAGCTTGTTTAGCTTCTGTCTTCACTACTTGCCCATCAATGCTTTTCTTCATACCATCTCCACGAGCTGATTTGACTGGCAAAGAGGGACTCTGAGACAGAATTGGCCTGTGTTTCTGAGATGGTGAATTTGAGCTTTTCAGATTGATTTTGTCTTTGGTAGTTTTTTTATTGTTCTTTGAAGCAGCACCAACTTTTCCCCCAGATTCCTAAGCACAACAGTTTAAAATTTAGTAAGGCTTCTCTGTGATTTATCATATGCTTTATATAATCATTAAAGCAATAGTTCAAGACAGAAATTTTGATACATAATCTCTGTACCATAGCAGGTTTTGACACTTTTCTTGCAGAACAAGTTATTGAGGTCTCAGCAGAATTAGGTCCTTCAGCTTCTACCTCGGGTTTAGATTCATCATTCTCAGTCAGGATTTCTGCAGAGTTGCAATTTTTGTGAACTTGTTCATTCAGATTCTCCTTTGTTGTTATCTCAATGACCCGTTTCTCTTCCTCCACGGTGACCCCATTTTCAGAATCCATTGCTTTAGAAATAGTGACAGAAAATAAAGACAAGCTGCAGCACTGTCAGCTGCAAAGAAAAGACAAATATTTTTTACTGTCTCTGAAACACATAACCATAGAATATGACCAGAAACATAGGTAATTTCATGTGTGGCCAATGGCAGATTACAATCTAATGTACCATACCAGAATGTACTAGGCATGGACTTCATTCTACTTTGATATTCAATAATTATTTTTTTTCTCTTTTGCAAACTCTCCAACTTAATTTTGTTCCTATTTTTATTATTAATGGTGGATGAAGGAACCCAAATGGTCATGAAGGAAGCTCCAAGCAGTTTCATGGCCTGTTTTGTTTGGCAACGCAAAAGACAAAATGTAAATAGAAAACCTGATATGGGGCCAATCACAAACTGGCATGTAAATCGATTAATCAATTATACTTCAAGTGCAATTACAACTGTCAGTCTGATTTCTTGTAGTATAGATCTGTATGTAAGAATTTCTTCTTATGAAAACAGCGAACACAATACATTACTTACCTCAGAGTTTTCACTGCATAATTAATTTTGCACCATTATACTAAATATGCACTTGGATGGTAATTAACTCTTGAAATGAAACCACTTAAAAAAGATGATACTATGTATAACATGCACAAAATTCTAATCGGTAGTCTGATACTAAAATTTCATTTCTAGTCTAAACTCACTCTATTAAATTCCAAAATTCCAGTAACGCATTTTCTGGGCAACCAAACAGTGAACCACGGTGAATCTACATCCACTTCTGACTCTTCACAGGCTCAATGCAGACCCCGACAAGATATGCATGATTAAAACTAAAAACACACAGAATCTAATAAAAGAAATTCCATAGAATCCAAATCACATTATCAGCAAAACAACCAAAAAATGAGGGAATTCAACAGAGACTTTTACTTATCAGACATGATATCTGAATTGCATACAAATCGTATCTCTGAAACTCAGATTTTGCAGAATTGAACTGATTTATAAATAAGACCCACTTACTCCAGATTAGATTCTGCAGATTAACCGATGAAAATGATGAATTCCAGGACAGAATTATGAAGAAAGATTGAATTTTGGAAGACAGAGCAGAGTGGAATCAAAAAATGAATGGTGGTTTGGAATAGAAGCACTGGTATTTTTGAAGTGGGATGAGATAGCTTTCAATGAACTGGAATGGATATCTAGATAGATCAATAGGAACTGCTGCGGTAATTACTTTTCTGCCATTCACAAATTCTGTAACTGTCACTCAGAGCAATTTGTAGTTTTGTTTGGATTAACTGTCAGTCTTCTTTCTGTGGTGAAAGTGGAATTTCACTTAGCTGGGACAGCATCAACAGTGAAACAACATTTTCTGTGTTTCTGTCTTCCGATAATGTTTCAGCGTCTGAGATTAATTATTGATGGTTTGTCTGATAACTGATAAAAGAAGGGAGTTTAAAATGCATAATGTACATTTGTTGTTATTTGCGTGACTGACAATAAGTGCCGCCTGTTTAAGTAATTTTTCAATTCTTGTATTCTTTTCTTGTCATTTCTTGAAACCAACTTCCGAGAAAAAGGTACCGGCAAAATTCCCCATTGATTTAGAAGTGTAGGTACCAGATGACGTGAATATTTCTCTTATATATATATATATATATATATTCTTAATTAACTATTTTTGTATTTATCTCAATTTCTTACATTTATTTTCATTTTTATGAGTAGTTGATGTGTTGATGTATAAATTATACGTCTATCAATTAATTAAAAATCTATCATGTATATAAATAGGAAATTTATGAAAAAATATCTAACTTTTTATAATTTTTTTCATGTCAAAAAATATACCAATATCGTCCTCATAACCTTTGTTTTAAAAAGTAATTATTTTGTCCTGAACTTATCTATTTAAAAAAATAATTATTTTGAAGAATCATTAAAAAAATAAATAAAGACTCCAACGTAGCGGAATATTCGATTTGAAGGAACATAATCCAAAAAGGTACGAAAGTGGTAAGGGTGTTTGCTCAGGGAAATCATACCACACGGATATTTAAATATTTTTGAAGAATGTAATTTTTAGAATTGTTATGTTACCATTTTTAGTTTAATTTAAAAGTTTAAAATATTATATCTTAATTAAATTATATATTTTAAAATTATGCAAAAAAAACTGATCTTGATTAATGAAAGTTAATGCTGAAAGTTAACGCTTAACAGTGGTTGCCAACTTACCATGAGAAAATGAAGTGATAATTGTTGGTAATAGATTAAAATAAGGGAAAACTAAACTTTAACTTTATGTTGTATTATATTATTTATAACTTGTAATTTAAAATGTTAAAAAGAATCGATATGTAATTTGCACATTTAATACTCTATTTATCTAAATTATGTTTTTATTCAACTTTAATAAAATTTATTATGTATAAGTCATATATTTCCTACTAATTCCAATTTGACATAATTTCATTTTAATTTGTTTCAAATTTCACCCACTATTCCTAATTTATTTATTTTGACATTGAGGTCTAGGAGTTTAAAATTGGCGAGAATAGAAAATTTGATAATATAAATTAAATATTTGGATCATTATTTCAATTTAATGGATGAGAAAAAAAAGTACATGAAACTCATGCATCAAATTTAATTATATTTGAAGAAGAAATAAGCAAAACTGAGTAAATTATTAAAAATGTAAATTACATATGGACTTGAACTCTTTTTAACACTTAAACATATGAACATGTTGCAAATAGGGTTATATTACATATAAATAATGTCCAATTTCCCCTTAAAATAATAATGCTAGAAGGAAGCTAACGAAATAGGGAGCAAAACAATTTCTAATATAAATAAAATATCTTCAAGCATAAGATATTCATTTGCTCATAGAGATATTTTGAAAAATATTGAGATAAAGGCTTTGTTTCATACAAGCAACTGTTAAGTTAACTGATAACTAATAAATTAATTAATAATAATAACCTAACCAATAGTTAATAACTAATAAATTAGTTAATTGCTTAAAAAGTATTTTATAAAATTAACTATTAAATTAGTTAAAATTATAAAATAATATAAAAATATATATTAATAAAAATAAATATATAATTAAAATAATTCACATTTATCTAAAAATTATATTATATTAATTCAATTAAGAAGTTTAAAATAAAAATATAATATTTAATATTTAATTAATTATATTTTATGAACTTATATATTTATTTTTTAAATATTTTTTATTTTATTATTATTTATAATAAAATTATAATTACTTAAAATATAATTAGTTATATTTTATAATATTATTTATATATTTACACACATATTTCTATATATTTAGAAATTAAAATTAGAATATAATTATGTTAAAATTAAGTTAATTATATTTTATTATTTAAATTTATTTTATAAAGAGTATAAATTATAAATTAATAAAAAGAATAAGGATAGATTCAAAAAATTTGTAGAAACAATAATTCATAAGTTATAAGTTATTTCAAATAACTTATTAAATAAGAATCTATTTTTTTTAATAAATTAGTGCAGAAAATACCTGTAAAAACTAACTTATAACTTATTGTAACTTATAATCAAGTTAATAAGATATAAGTTAACTTATTTATTGTACAAAATATAATCAAATATTCTAAAAAACATTCACATTCTTGAATACAAAGTTTCTTAGTGGTAAATGAGATGCAAAATGTTGAATTTCTTGAAACATTCTAAAAAAACGTAAAGAAGATTTCACAAAGGAAGATAAAAAGGAAAAATTATGTACTCTCTGGGAATTTCGAAATTGACAAACTTGGAATGAGTTAGAAGGCATATTAGGGTGCCAAAAAGCTAAGACAAGAACAAAAAAGAGAGATTCGTGCTCATTCAATCAATTCGGCTGATATAGTAATTTTCTTAGCTAATAAAAAAGAGAGATTCGTGCTCATTCAATCAATTTGGCTGATATACTAATTTTATTAGCTAAATCCATGTCATTACCAAGATTTATTAAATAGATAAAGACATATTAAGTTTCTTCATAACCCTGTTTAGCTGCTCATAATAGATTTATGCATGCACGTTGCTTTTGTTTCATTTGTGTATTTACAACTTCTTCATCTAAATTTGTCACTAACTCAATCTTGCCCCTTATCAATGGTGATGCAAGAATTAAGAAGCCTTGTCCTCCAAAATTTTGGAATTATATATTAATATCATATAATTTTATAAAAGAATTCTGAAATTTTTTTATACAAATTATTTGCCGCCCTGAAAATGTTGTGTGAAGATTCGTTAATATCCCTTATTCTTATTTTTTTTAAAATGTATTGACACTTCTATTATGTTATTTTTTTATTATGAGTAATTATATTTACTTGTAATTAATTAGTTTAATTTAAACAATTTTATATGACTCTTTCTTTCTCAACGTCAATTAGCATTATTTAATAGATAGTCTTTTTTAAAAAAGCTGTTAACATTCTTGAATTAATTGGATTTTACATCATTGAATTTGATAATTTATTTCAAGTAAATCTTTACCATCGGTTCCCTTCACCCCCCTAATAGGATTGAGCAACCTAGCTCCGATAAAAAAAAATGAAAAAAAATATAAATTATTCTTTCAACTTTTTATGATCGAATATTATCCTCTTTTTTTTTAACTTCGAAAATCATGAAACAACTCTTTTAAAATTTATAAAATTTAAAATTAATACTCATCATTCATTTAATTAATTATTTTTTTAAATTATATATATTTTTAAGAAATTTTTAAATAATAATCAAAATATTATAATATGCTAATTGTTAATTTTTTTAAATATAATTTTTATGTTCTATAATTAATAAAAATTTAATTATATATAAAGAACTTTAGTTAAACACTTGTATATAAGTTGCAAAATTATTATAAAAAATAAATTTTATAATATTTTGATTCTTATTTACAAGTTTTATAAAAAATATATAATTGAATAAAATAATTAAGTAAATAGTGAATGTTATTTTTAAATCTTATAAAATTTAAAAGTAATTTACAAATTTTTAATATTGAAAGAAATAAAATTTAATTATTCAAAATTAGATGGATAATTTACATTTTTTTCTAGAAATATTATATCACTTCCATTTGAACGATTAAAAGGCTTTAAGTTGTGGTATTTTAGAGAGACTCCATGATACACCACCAATTCTAACATTATGTTAAGTTGATTTTCTCTCTAAACATACTATATAAAAATATATGATAGTACACCAATCATATACTATAAATTTTTCCGATATCTCATCATGTGCCAGTGTTATTATTATGCAGAATACAGAAGACAAGATCGGAGGGTAGAAAAGTCAAATTGGACAATTGGTGCCGAAATATAATTGCAATGCCTGCACAAAGTACTATGAAAGAACGTGAGAATGTAAGGGCATAGCCCCTTGGATGTAAACGGAAATTTCATGTATATCTACTTATTTAAAATTCCAGAATTGATACTAATTTAAATAACGCAAAACTAAATTAATAAAAATTATCTAAAATAATGACATTAAATTACTATTAAAATTGCAATACTTGTTTAAAAATGTTACAAAAATATTATGTAAGTAATAAAAACTATTTGTTTAGTGGACGACAAAAGTTAATTATAAAACTCTATATTTTTTAAAAATTTTACTTCGAAAGTAATTAAAATTGGTAGAAAATTCAATCACTAGAGAGCCTAGACATTCAAAAGGAAATTTTTGCATTGAAGGGGCAGGCATTGCTATCTAGATTTGTTTTGCGTCTTTAGCATAATAAAGGTGATTTAGATTTAGATGTGGAACGTGCGTGCCTGCACGCGCAGGCGGGACCCATGATAGCACGGTCCCCCAAGGCCTGAATGGGGCCTCCGTCCTTCCTGGGGCCCCCAGGGCGTACTGCGAAGCACAATAAATTTTCTCATTTAACAATTATATTACGTATTTTCAATTATAATTAATAAATAAAATAATTATTAATTTTATTATCTATTATTAATTTCATAAAATATATATATATATTAAAATTTAAATTCTTTAACTTTAAAATATTAAAAATTATAAAATTAAGAATATTTTTATTTATTAATTATTATTTAAAGTGTATAACATAATTAAATATATAAAAATTTATGTGAGAAGCACATGTCTACATGAAGTTTGCCTACAATTTAAGATAGATTTCATCGTCACCATCGTATTTTATTTCCTGCTCAATTTCATTTCATATTACGATTGAAGAAGATGGATAAAAGATTTTTAATAAACACTAACCTTTTTATTTGTAAAATGTAATGTATACCAATTTTATCTTTGTAAGACCTTTTTATTAATTTCATTCTCCACTTATTTAAGCTTGTTCAAATTCATTCCCTAAAAATAACTTTTTATCAATTTTATTTCTTATTGATTAAAATTTATCTAATTTTCTTTACTAATATGCATTAAATTGATAATAAAAAGTTAATATGATATTTTTAATATTTACATGACAACTAAATTTTTTACCAAATATCTCTGCATTGACATTAAACAAATTTAAATAAGAGAAGGATGAAACTAATAAAATATACTTCTAAGTATGAAATTAGACAAATCTGAACAAGTTCAAAGCAAAATTATTTTAAAAAATTATTTTTGAAAAACAAAATTAATACAAATTACATTTCACATGTACGAAAATGAATATTTATTCAAATGATATATTTCAGAGTTAGAAAGAGATAAGAAGAAAAGAGTTAGAAAGAGATAAGAAGAAAAGAGATGATGATGAAAGATTAAAAGTGGACTTCGCTTTACTGTGATTGGATTTTATGATTTTCCTAAATTAAGGAATACAACATATTCAATTATTGAACTCCTCTAACCTGCATTTTACTCTTTAAAGTGTATTTTACACTTTAGAGGAGCCAAATTCATAATGGATTGAACTCCTCTAAAGTGCAAAATATACTTTAAAAGGTAAAGTGTCCAATCTCACCATTAATTTTGACTCATGACTTTATAAATAATAATAAGTAAAAAAGAATCAATGATGAGATTGAACACTTTACTCTTTAAAGTACATTTTACACTTTAGAGGAGTTCAATTTATAATAGATTGAACTCCTCTAAAGTGCAAAATGCACTTTAAAAGATAAAGTGTCCAATTTTACCATTGATTTTAGCTTATGACTTTATAAATAATAATAAATAAAAAAGAATCAATGATTTACACTTTAGAGAAGCCTAATTCATAATGGATTGAACTCCTCTAAAGTGCAAAATGTATTTTAAAAGGTAAAGTACCCAATCTCACCATTGATTTTAACTCATGACTTTATAAATAATAATAAATAAAAAAATCAATGATGAGATTGAACACTTTACTCTTTAAAGTGCATTTTACACTTTAGAAGAGTTCAATTCTTCAATAATGGAGTGTGTTGAAATCCTTTAAAGGATTAATCATAAAACCCCAACTTCTTCTCATTTTTAATCAACATTGTTAGAAAAAAAAGGATAAAATTATGTTTTAATTATTTATTTCCTCTCATTTTTGTTTATTTTCCTCACTCTAAACATAATACAAATTTTTTTATGAATATTATTGCATATAAAAAAAATTTGAATTCCACTATATATTTGTCTCTCTTCAACACAAGAAAAAAATAGAAAGAGATTCAAATTCAACCAATACATTGTAAGTATTGCTGTATCATCTAACTTAATTAACGATTAATTAAATGCATAACCATATGAAACATAATTGTTTGAAAAACCGAGGAGCAAACCTACAATTATTTGAACCGAATTTGCATGGATCATTACAATTCCATATTAAACATTTCGAAAAAGCATATTATGATAGATTTTAAAATGAATTCAATTTGATATTCATGGTTTTGGGATAAATTACCCGTGCTTCACCACTGGTTCAAGTCTTGCATGTAATAGAAGTGAAAGTTATATTTTTTTTTTCAAGTAATTACACAAGTAACAAGCAACTTATTATTATTATTATTATTATTATTATTATTATTATTATTATTATTATTATTATTATTATTATAGATGTTAAATTTGAATTTAAAAAATGATATTAAAAGAATTTTTTAGGTAATATCAATTATTACTATATTACTAAAAATATTTAGAGATGTGAAAGTTATATTTCTTAAAATTAGTAAATGTATTTACTTGGTATAATAATATAATTATAGTAATAAAAATAATTGATTATTGATAGATTTTAGTATATATATCGTGATTTTATATTTGATGTAACTCCTAATAATAATTGATTTATTTTAAAAAGAATTAATTTTAAATGCCTTTAATGATAAAAAAATCATGATTAAATAATAAGTTTACTTTTTATGACTTATTTTTTTAATTATGATTTTTCTCTCACTAAATTTTTTTACACCAATTTTTTTTAAAAATTATTATTAAAAATTATATCATTAATTAATAAGAGATAAATCAAAATTAATTTTCATTACAATTAATTAATAATAAATTATTTTGATTGCTATATCAAACAAGCTTGTAAACGTCATCACGTAGTGATGCAGAGCTTCGTTAATTTCATGAAAATTTTGCATTCAAAGTTCTTCACTCTAAAAAAGTAAGGAAAAAGAAAAATTAAGCTTACACTAGTGATTCTCAAACCAGGAATGTTGTAAACGATGGGAAGAAAAGAACATAGCAGTAGTTCACATAAGACATGCATTTTGATTTGCTTCTTCGCCTTTAAACCTAGCATAGTTTAAGATGAATTGCTAGATTTTATTTAACCCATTAATTAATTTGGTAAACTTTGTTTCGTTCCGAAAGCGATGTAAGTAGTAGTGAAAAAGAAAAAAAAAAAGAGCACTAGAAAGATGAAATGGTGGCTTTGCAGTGTTTTTCGCGGGTTGATTCATACTTCAAGGTTACTTCGAAGGCTACAATAACCCTTTCAATTATTTTTTTAACTTCCAAGTGACCCTTCCCTTCCATTATGCCTTCATGTCCAATTGAACATGTTACCTTTATTTATTATACAAAATTCAATATATAAAATAGTACAGAACATTCATAATAATTTCACTTAAATTTATCAAATTTTCATATTAGATATTATTTTATTGTTGGAAAAAACAAAAGAAACATGGAAAAAAATAAACCAAGAATGCAGAGACAGAAATGCAAAAACAGAAACAGGGAGAAGCTATGGTAGAAGAAACATAACATCACATTATTGCATTTTTTTACCAAGTATTGCTGCATTTAGGAGAATTTTCTCTCTTTTTTGAGAGCTCCAATTATAACATTTTGCAGAATATCTATTTATAGACATTCAATATTCCATTTCCTATTTTATAAGTTAACCAAACTTAACATATTTTCTTTTCTTTTACAACACACCTTCACTAATTACTTCTTTTCTTTGATGGTAGGTGCATGGCATTTCTCTGAATGTTTTTTTTTTTAGATTAGCTATTTTTATCATTTATAACATTTCTTTGAATATTTTACAAGTTAATCAAACCTAATACATTTTCTTTTCTTTTACAACACACCTTCATTGATTACTTCTTTTCTTTGATAGTAGCTGCATGGCATTTCTCTGAATGTTTTTCTTTTTTAGATTAGCTATTTCTAACATTTATAACTTTTTAATGATAGTAAAAATAATTAATTCATTAAACTTATATATGTAATGTTCCGAATTTTCAATTCTATTATTTGAATCTTTAATTTCTGAGGCTGTAGAAACGAAGAGCATGTTTGAATTAGCCTAGTGGGTGAATCTCAAGTTGAAAGAAATTAAGTGTAAGGGTAAATGAAATTTTGAAGGAAAAGGATAGTAGGGAAAGAATTAATTTCCCTAAATAGTATGAATGATCAGAGGAGGTTGGAAAATCCTAAAAGGGGAGGTTGTCTAAGTTTGATAGTGTAAGGAATTTTAAATAGACAGGAACCCTATGGACTAATTTGCAAAAGTATAGAATCGGGTGTGGTTAAAGTGAAAATAATTAAGGATTTGGGATCTAATATGAATAACTAAGAGTTTGGGGTGCAACATGTGATTTTAAATAGTGTGACTAATAGATTTATGACAAGTGTCATTGTTAGAAAAATAATGGCAAGAATAGCCTTACTTTTGGTGAAAAAAGGATTAAAATACC
This sequence comes from Sindora glabra, assembly GCA_020226215.1. Taxonomy (NCBI): domain Eukaryota; kingdom Viridiplantae; phylum Streptophyta; class Magnoliopsida; order Fabales; family Fabaceae; genus Sindora; species Sindora glabra. The sequence goes on from CM035233.1 coordinate 59,612,760, forward strand.
CTTGAGAATTTTAAAAATGACCAAAATACCCTTAAAGCTTCATGAAAACTCTACTACCTTCTCCATTCTCCAAAAAGCTGCAGAAAATCCTCCATGAAAGCAAGCTGGACGTGTGAGAGAGAGAAGGAAGAGAGAGAAAGTTTCTTTTGAGTTTTTCACCCCAAAATACCAAGATTCAAGCTAAAGTGTAGAAGGAAAAATTGCTCCTCTCATCAAGCTCTATCTATTGATGTCCCTAGATTGAAGAAAAGCCCAAGTTTGATCAAGTTTGGGGAGCTCCAAGTGAGGATTCTCAAGTTGCACCAAGAGGTAAAAATGATCTCCTCTAAGAGCTCTTTGATGTACTTTTCTTAGTTTCTTGAAATCTTGAGGTTGATGTAGCCAAGGGTGATTGAACACGGAGTTTAAGATGATTTGAACATGTTTGATGGTGTTTTAGATGTTGTAGTGTTGATTTATGGCTTTGGTTTGGTGTAAAAACAACAAGAAACCATGATTACACATTTGGGTTATTGAGGTATAATGATGCATGTGTAGTATGGGCATGATATGTTTAGAACTTGGCTAAGTTAGTGAATTTAGAATAAGTTTTATGAATGATGAAGCCCATGGAAGATGAAACTTTGAAGTTATGAAACTGTTTGTGTATTTTTCATTTTGAGAAGCCAAAACCATGAAATGCAAAAGAAGGAAGGAAGGAGTTTTAGTGTTTAATGGGTTTTAGGAGGATCAGCAAGGTACACGGGGTATAACACGGCCCGTGTTATACCCCGTATTCCTCGTCGAAGCTGATCAGTGTGCTACACGGGGTGCAACACTCCCCGTGTTTATCTCAGGACTGAAGGGCAGTAAGATACACGGGGTAGAACACGGCCCGTGTTCACCACCGTGTTCTTTGTCGAGTAGCCCAGAAGTGAACCAGTAAGGAACACGGCCCTGAACACGGGGTATGGGACCCCCGTGTTCTTTGTTAAGTGAACTTTTTGGCTTGGTTTCTTCAAGATTTGCATGGTTTTACCTTTGGATTCTTTTCTAATGTTCATAAGTGTCATTTTAAAGCTTGAAAGCAAAGTGTAGAGTATCTAAGTATGCATTTATTAAGGTGGAAGAAAGTAAAGAATACATGAGGAATAGGGAAAGTGATAATGTTCTAATATAAGCTATGATGTGTATTTGTATAGACTAAAGAGTGACAACTTGCAAAGGCAAGAGGAAGTATAAAGGAGTTTTTTTTAAGTGAGAGTAAAGGGAACATCACGTTGGAAGCTTGTGAAAGGTAGTTAGCTTTATCCTTAAGCTTTGTTTTCTATTTACATGATTTTATGAATTTTATGCCATTGTATGGAATGTGTATGAATTTTGTTGTGCGCACAACCCGGGAAGACAGTGTGATACTGTGTTAGGCCTATGGCTCGAGTTCCCTAGGATGACAAGTGTGCGGTACCTATGGCCAGATACCTCGGGAAGACAGTGTGATACTGTGTTAAGCCCTTGGGCTCGAGTTTACCCCGGGAAGACAGCGTGATGCTGTGAGAGGCCTAGGTACGATTGTTTGAGATGGCCATCTAGATATTGAGATAATCCTTGAATTGACTTGGTGATTGCTGTGTGAAATGCATATTTCCTACAATGGTATGGCATTGAATATGATGATAATCGATTAATTGATTTCGAAACGTGTGTTTTATTTGCTTAAGGATCTGGAATGGCTTGAAATGTTTTTATGGCAATGCTAGCTACTAGGAAACTTTGTTTCTTATGTTTTCTGTATTATTATTAACCATTCCAGGTGATGCTTCCAAAGGCTCTCATGATAGAGGACAATGATATTTTTGAAGTTGTAAACGTTTATATAGTTAGTGATATTGTATGTGACGGATGTATATTTTGTAAATTGAACTTTTGTATAATTACATGACTTTTAATCATGTTGTATGAAATATGCAAGCTTGAGATATCCCGAGTAGTTTGGAATAGAAGGCAAAGTAGTATGCGTTAATTACCTACTTAATGAGGGTTAAGGTGTTGATAAGTAAGGGAGTTACAATATATGTTATATAAAATTCAGAATTAAATTCAAAATGCGTTAAAAAAAAGGCTAAAATGCATCTAGCCCCCTTATATTTAGGGTAATGTGCATATAGCTCCATCTTTGAAAAGGTGCATTTCACTTCCCTATACTTCAATTTGTGTGCACTTTATCCGTATTTGTTTATTTTTCATCCGTAAATTTAAAGGAGCATCCACATGGCCATTAAAGCATCCTTTTTGTCTTTTAAAAAAAAATTTTTTTCCTAATTTCAATATCGTAAAATCATTTCTCCAAAATGCAAACACAATCACACACTCAATATAAAATGGGATGTCATTGTTTCTGCGAATGAATTCGCACATACGACTATTTCTCTAGATTTGTTTTATGATAAAAATAATGAAATAATAGAAGAAGTAATTTGAAGCTGGAAGCAAGGTTCTAGGTCTTTTGGTGCAAATTAACATAGCAAGAGAAAAATTCTCAACCAACAAAACCAAACCTAGGTGAAAAACAACCTAAATAAATTAAAAGAAATTAAAGGGAAAATACTGTAATATCATATTTTGCATAATCTAATTTTTAGTTTAGAAAGTTTAATGTGAGGATACTTTCAAGTGATCATCTTACTAGATTATGTGAGGATCTTTTCGACTTGTTTGGTAATATTTTGAACTTCTCCAGTAAAATTTTCTAATCTAATACGTCACTTGTTAGGGCCAAATGAGCAATAAAAATGTGAAGTTATCATTATGATTTATCTATTAGTCTAGTACATGCCCTGGTTTCTGCAAACTTAAATCCATGTTAAGTGCTAAATTCTTATGGCAAATTTGTTCCGTAATAAGTAGCATTATGACATAATTTAGCTTTTGATTTTTGCAAAATTGGAGAAAATAATCTGTTTTCAAGAAAAAAAAATGACATGTTTTAATGACCATGTTATAATCATTTGATTACCTCATTAAGTTTATGGATGGAAAATAAATGAATATGGGTAAAATGCACACAAATTAAAATACAAGGGATTAAATGTATCTTTTCAAAAATTAGGGGATTATACACACATTACCATGAGAGGATTTGATGCATTTTAGCCAAATAAATAAATGAAGATTTCAAGAAAAATGGGAAGTTGAGTGTTACTTGACTTGAGCCAAAAATTCACCAACTATTTTAACTTTTACCATCTTATTTATGGTCTAATTTATTCATGAAAATTTTGAATACCTAAAACATAAGTAATTAAAGATAATAAATTCTATTAGTGGAGCCAATCAAGAATTTTCTTTCTATTTTTAGTTGAGACATTAGCATTATTCTCCATTAAGGAGAGAAGGGTGAATGGTTAGGTAAGTTTACCTCTTCAAAATCAGAAACAATAATAATTGGAATGGCAAAAGAGAGCATTATCCTCCATGAGAATAAATTAAGAAGTTGTGATTTGACTAAATGATAGCTGATAGTCACCAAACTCATTAATCTTCCAAGACAAACTCAACTTAGGCCTAATTCTTACATCAACCCAATACTAATCCAAAATGCATGACTGGTTACCCAACTTAATTAAATAATAGTAGTGTTATTAATCAGATAGCCAAATGCCACTTATTTGCGTGCCTGAATTGAGTTCATCATCTCATTGACTAACGAAACCATGTGATCATTCGGATTTGGATTTGTTTTGGCCGGAAATATTTTTCATAAAGATATAATTATAAAATGTTAATATGGTAAAGTATATTTTACATGTTTAAAATTAAAATGAATGAAGTTTATTGAAAAACGACTTCCTTTTTTAAAAGCTATTGGCTGATATGCCACACTTATATTTATATAAAAACAGATAAATTCTTTTTAAAAAAATATATCTTTTAACAGAATGAACAGTTTTAATTTCATCATTTTGCATGCATGTCACTCAATTTCTTGCAGGCATTAAAATAATTTCATTTAAAATAAAGGAGTCAGTAACTTACCAAAAAAAAATTTAAGGAGTCCCTATGACCAAAATAATATTTTCCCTTCATAATTTTCGTATGATGTTGTAATAAGTTTGAATTTCTGTATCGTCGTTATACTAACATTACATGTTGGTCACTATAAAATATGAGCATGATGAAAGAATAAAACATACCCTCTGGCCAAAATAATATCTTCCATTCATAATTTACGTAATGTGGCAAAGACCATGATGCAACCTATCAATAATTTTATAGGGAATGTTGCCACTGACCAAGTTTCTTGGGAAGAACCAGATACACAGAGTCAATGAAGAAAAATGGCTAAATGTTGAGCAAAAACATGAAGTTATGTTTCTATTTGTTAGCATACTGAAAGTGCCTCCCTAAATCCAACGTTAAACCCACTACCACTACGCTTATGACGCCTTCTACCCATATCTGCATTGCCTTTCTGCATCATTGCCACAAATTCATTGTAATCTATCCGCCCATCCTGAAAACATAAGAAAAGAGAAAGACAGACAGAATAAAATCATCAAAAGCCGAATCAGTTATGGAGAGGTGGACCAGCATCAATGGGGATTGAAAGCAATAATAAATTATTATATTCACCTAACATTTTTCTTTAAATCATGTTGACGATTCCATTCCTATTTAATCAGTAAAAATTTATTATAAAATGTTAGTTAACAAAGGGAAAAACAGGTTAAGGCCAATATGTTCAGCCAACTTTTTTATTTATTTATCTTTTAAAGTGATCTTAGAAGTAATTAAATCACTAAATACATATATACAAAATTCTGAAATTAAACATAAGATGCAGACGAAGGTAAATATTTAAGTAATATTATATGTTACTTAAGTTAAAAGTTATCAATGAACTTTAATTTGTTAATTACTAAAGAATCATGTTAAATATACTTACATTGTCTTGGTCTGCTTCTTTGATCATTTCCTCCAAGCGGACATCCTCTATGCCAAATTCCTCACAAGCTTTTTGTAGTTCATCTTGAGTGATGAAACCGCTTCCATCTTTATCAAAGTATGAGAAAGCTGCGAATAAATGATCTTCCCTCTCTACTTTGTTTAGATGCAACGTTGCAGCTATAAATTCTCCATAATCAATTGCACCGCTCTTATCTACATCCGCCTGTAATCCATGACAAATTTTGGGCAGAACATAACAAAAAATAAATAAGAGAAAGATTGGATTAGCTTCATGAAATTGGGTTGAGAATAGTAGATCCTTCTGAACTACTTGTTTTAACAAAAGCCTTTTGAACCAAAACTTACAGCCTGCATTAGATTGTATATTTCGGATTCGTTGAGATTAGCCCCAAATCTTTTCAATCCATCCTTGAGTTCCTCGAAAGTAATTTGACCGCTGTTGTCCGTGTCTATCATCTTAAACATTTCTTTGAGTCCAGCAATTTCTTCTTCTGAGAGATGCTCTGCAATGATCTGCAAATAGCGACATTCAAGAGTAAAAAGGGCACACTTATAGACATTTTCCCAAGCAGATAACTTGTGAATTTAGTTTAAGAATGTATATTATATTAGAAAAAGAAATTGTACTAGTTCTGCGAATACAGCTCATGGGGCTTAGTTATGTGGTAGGAGACAACTTACTCTCAGAGCCATTTTCTTGAGTTTGTTCATTGCACAAAACTGATTTAGTCGACTCACCACAGCAGGATCAAGGGGCTTGTCAGGAGCTTCTCCATCAACCCGAATCCAAGGGTGGCCTGAAAGGAACCAGAACACTATCGTTAAACGACAGGATCATAGATGCCAAGTTGTTAGACATCAATTAGTACAGAGAAGAACAAGCATGTTGCAAATCCTTCAAAATATGGCGAAATATGATGAGAGAGGGCTGCCAACTCCCAAGAAATTCTATTTTACAGGTATCTCAGTGGACCTACAACTGACTTCATGGGCCGTTATCCGTCTCTGAGTATTTCTATCAAGCATCCTCTTAACCAACTCTTTGGCACTTTCAGAAATATTAGGCCAGGGCTCTGATGTGAAATCAGGCTCGCCATGCAAAACTTGCTGAAATATCTCTTGTTCCGTTTCTGTTACCGAGAACAAATTTTGAATAAAACTTTAGGATCAACAAGCATTTAGAAGAGTACATAATTTTAGCAAATGAACATATACTTTGATGTGTTAAGATCTCTTACCGCCCCAAAACGGAGGCACCCCACATAGGAGTATGTAAATCATCACACCGGCACTCCAGATATCGGCTTCTTGACCATAACGCTTGCGCAGGACTTCAGGTGCAACATAATAAGGACTTCCTACCACATCAGAGAAGATGTCCCCTGCACGGGACAAGTGTCAGTAAATCACACTAAAAGGACTACAAGCAATTATTTATGTAGTACAATGCAGAAAACTTCAGTACTGTCAAACAATATATATTTCAGGAATCATAAAGGCATCGTACTGCAGAACTAATAATAAAACATCATGGTACACAGAAAGGAGTCACTTTTTTCTGGAAAACATCATATTTCCATGCCATACTATCTGGCTGTTTGGTTGACAAATAAATGTTAAAATGATATCTTCCAGCATATATTACTAGCAAAATTTTACAATAACATAAAAAATTTTCACAAAAACAACAAAATTCCGAGTTCTTCAACAAACCTGGCTTGAAGAAAGTAGACAGTCCAAAATCTATTGCCTTAAGCTGTGACTCTTCCTGTTTATTAACAAAAAGAAAATTCTCTGGCTTTAGATCACGGTGCATGACTCCTAGGGAGTGGCAAGATTCTATAACGTTAATTATAGTCCGGGCAATTCCAGCCGCCTTTCTTTCTGTGTAATGTCCCCTTTCCACAATCCTATCAAAAAGCTCGCCCCCAGCACACAACTCCATGACAACATGAACAGCAACAGCATCCTCATAAGCCCCTTTAATGGAGATGACATTCTCACACCCTGCCAAGTGATGCATGATCTGAATCTCCCTCCTCACATCCTCTACATCTTCAGCTGTCAGCAATTTTCTTTTAGCTATGGACTTGCAAGCATACTCTTTACCAGTACCCTTCTCCACACAAAGGAAAGTGGTACCAAATTGCCCATTTCCTAGCTTCCGCCCCAAAGTATAGTATTCCTTAAGGAAACCAGTTTTTGTCTGCAAAATTGATTCTGTTCTGAGCCCAGCACTTGCCAGCCTCTTGACATTATGGGGCTTTTTCGGTTTTGCAGGCTCAGCCGGTCTTGTTGTGGGGGTTGTTCTAGGATCGTCCTTGTTCACAACTGGTTCTTGTTGCCTTATTGGTTCCTGAATCTTTTGTTCAGCCTGCTTGGGCTCCTGTTTATTTTTTGTGGGCTGCACTGCTTTATCATCATTTCTGTCAATTTTCACCACTTCTGGAGGCTTATTTTGAGGAGTCTCCGAAGCATTCTGCTCTTTACTTGCTCCACAAGTAATTGCTTTGCGGGTACGGGGAAAGATACCCCTACTTGGTCGTGACCACCAAATCGGAGTCGGCATACAAGAGGGTCCATCCTTTGAAGATCCAGCACATTTGTTTCCCATCTGACGTAGCTAGTCACTTCTATGCATCTAACGAACATAAACGAAACCAATTCCAATGACCCAGTTCGTTTCTCCTCAAAGGGTGCTGTAATTTAAGTGAAAAGCAAGCAATTTGAATCTCTGATGTACCTTGTCAGCTCAATTGGCAATTTATACCACAATGTATGAAAAATACCAAGGAATCTTCTTCCCTACTTGAAGCTTATCCATAATAAATGTATTCTAAGATTTAGAACCCTAAGAATGACCCAGAGAAAAAATGCCTCAAACCCATGAAGGGACTCTCTCTCACCAGAAGAAAGTCAGCATTGCCGCATTGGATGAACCCTTAATGGAATCGAATAGGACAATTAATTTCCGCGTAAATGGAGGGATTTGAAAGCGTAAAAGAGGAAACTTTGAGATGATTGGAGCTAAATTTCAATGGCAAAAAATGACCCTTTGGGTTGACAGAATCCGAATAGGAAAAGCCGCGTATGGATTGATGATTTCTGGATTCGTGGAACAAAAAAATTTAACACATTTCTGTTGCTCGATGCTCGAAGATATGCATACACACGCGAAACGGATTTAGGTGAGAAAAGGAAGGAAAGAGGAGGGAAAGAGGGAGAAAGACAGAGAGATGAGTTACCGGTTTTTCTGCTGGAAAAAAAGAGGGAACGTTCTAACAAACGCGTCGAATAAAACAACCAGATAATCGGACGGTTTTGGGCGATGGTCCACTTTGATCAGACAGATAAAATTATTTTAACATAAACCAAAGTGATTTCTAGTTTCATATGATCGTGTTCTTCAACTAACAACTGCCAAGCGGTTTCTCCTGGAATTTGTTTGTTTTCCCTACGAAAGAGTAAGACTGCGCTAAATTCAGAAGAGTTGACTCAAAATACATATAATTCACTTAAATTAATATTCCAAAATATAATCCAATAGGTTATATATCATTTTAATTAAACATATTTATTCTCATTCTTTCTCAAAATTTTGCTATTCAATAAATCTCATCAAATTAAATAGGTCATATGTTACGTTAATTAACATTATCAGAAATACTTTTAAGATAATATTCACAAACAATAGATTGTTGACAATAGTTGCTCTTCCTCTATCTTTACAAAGATTCAAATTATATGATTTTGAAGCTACAAATTTGTAAAGAATGTAGATTTAAGCCATTATCAATAAAAAAAATTTTATATCTACAATGAATAAAAATAAGATATATTATTAAAAAAATTAATAATAATTAAAAATATTTAATTAAAGTAAAAAAATTTAAAATTTTTTTATTAATATAATAATATATAGATAAATGATAATATAAAATTAATTTATATTAATAATGAATTAAATTTAAATTTCTCGTTAAATATTATATTGGGATTCCAACAAGAGGTTGATTTCATTTATGAAATTCATCAATGTTTGTAAATATTAGAGCTACAAGAATAAAGAATAAATTATTTTTCTCACTTTTTTTTTACTTTTCCCTTATGTTCTCTCACATATAAGTGAAGTTTAAATTTTAAATCCCATTTCCATGTGAAATTCTCTTACATACAAATAAGATTTAGAATATTGGATCTCATCCCCATATGAAAGTATATGATGAAGAAGTGAAAATAACTAATTAAGAATATGAGTATAGCACTGTTAAAATTTATAGGTTAAAGATGTTAACTAAGGTTGATTTCTTGTTTAGGATTAATTTTTTTAATGGAGCAAGATGCATTTTGGTGTGTTAATTAGTCATACAATCATATGACTTACTCTATTATTTTTAGAAATAACATTATATCTGCTTTCCTAAACTCACTTCTTATTCACCTTTCCTTCATATACAATATGTGAACCTTATCGTATATTAAGGGAAAGCATATGGTATTTCTAAAAGGAAAGTGTATCCCTATCTTTAAGTGATAAAAAAAATTATGTGACCTAATCATTAATTTTGAATATGTTATTTATATATATATATATTATTCAAAAAATTATGTATATATTAAAAATAAATTAAGTAATGTATGTATTATAAATAAATTAAGTAAGATATTAGTAAATATTGATGTTGAATGCTTAATTACCTAGTTTGACCTAGCAGAAAGGGAAATGAGCAAAATGGGTTTTCCATTGTTGCCAACGGTTGGAAAACCAATAAAAAAAAGAAAAATACCAATTGAAATGTGACACAAAGAAACTGAAACGAGATCAAAGTGGATTCGAAGAAGGAAATCCCTTATCAACACTTGATGAGGACATCTTGCTAGAGCCAGAATCTAAAGACAATTATAATGGTCAACAAACTTCATACAAAAACATGTTGCTGGGATTGCTAAATAAAAAGGGCTTAAAAGCTTAACTTCTCCAAGTCAAAAAAATGGATGAACTAGAAGGAGTAGTTAGAAACACATCTATGCGTATTGATATTAACTCTAAAAAAGATGAAGATACTTATAAAGATGGCATCATAATGTTTAATGAAGTTATTAACTAAACAAAAATAAACCAATTTTGAAGTCTCAGAAGAAGAAATAAGTCGATTAGAAAATCATGGAAAAACTATTTAATCATCATATTTCTAGGAAAAAGTGTCGAATTTCACTTTTTAGAAAGGAAATTAATCTAGCTTTGGAGATAAATTAATGCTTTTGAATTAGTTTACCTGGGATATGATTATTTCTTGGTTAAATTTTTTTCTGGTAATGATAAGACTATATGCCAACTGGTGGTCCATAGGTGATCTTAAATCATTACTTGACAGTGTAGGATCCCAAATTTTAATCCAGCCACTACTAATATTAACCATGTTACTGCATAGGTGCGACTCCAAAACTAGCAATGGAATATTATGACAAGAGATACCTTAAAGCTATTGGCAACATGATAAGGAAATTAATCAAAATTGATTATATGACTGAAGAAAGAGCCCAAGATAAGTATGCACATGCTTGTATGCAATGAACCATTAATACCCTAAACTAGGGTAGGGCATGAAGACATAAGAATAGAATATAAAGGTATCCACTTGATTTATTTCAAATATGGAAGATATGGATACTATAAGGAAGGATGTATTTTGAAGGAAAACGAAGTTGAAAAAGTCCCTAGTACCAAAGTTAATGACTAGGTGACCTATTCAAGTTAGAAAAAAACTAAGAAGGAGGCTTCTCTTCAAGCTTAACAATATCCCAGTATACAATTTAGAGACTAAATGGTATTTAAAAACCAAAAAGAAACCGAAGGCACAAGGGGATACAAAACCAAAATAGCGATGGGAATAAAACAAGTAGGTCTAGATTATTTGCATTAGCAAATCCTATTTTTGATGATAAATAAGGAGAACATAATGGAGTATTGTTCAGACATAACATGAAGGAAGAGTTGGAGAAAGAAAATGCTAACTTGAATAAGCCATATCAAAGTACTAAAAAAATTGGAATGAAAAGGAAAGAATAAAAAGAACTAAAGTAGGAATGCAAGATACTAATAAAGATATATTATAGGTTATTAATCAAAATAGGAAAGATAGGATTCATGAAGCTATGGAGAGAAGTTTAGGAAAAAACAATAGCATTATCCTTGGAGTTCAACAATAGAAGGATTTATCGACAACTCAGCAAAATACGACAATGTTGGTGGACTAAATAACTAGGACAGAAGTTAATCATACTAATACCCATGACAATAACATGCACATCAACAATTTAAAAAGACCTCTAAATCTTAAACACTTAGAAAGAACTGAATTTATTACACAAAGAGATATCATCTCAATGGTTGCAGAAACTCCAATACAAGGTATGGATGTTATGCCACTAGATAATCAACCAGCTATTTTAGTTAGAGCCAAAACTAAAAACTAGCTTTCCATTTTGAAATTGGATAACCATTTAGAAATATCTGATGAATAAATTTATTTGCTAGAATTGTAGGGGAGTTGGCAACCATGGATTATTGCATAAGCCAACAATATATTATTTAAAAATAATCTAGATTTATTCGTATTTGTGGAGATAAAAACATTAGCTACTTAAGCAATGAAAATCTTCAAAACAGTTGATTTTCCAAAATTCCATATTCAAAAAGGCAAAAGACCAGTGGAGGGATTTAGATTGGATAGAAAAAAGACAATTTCAATGTAATAGTGTCATCTAGTCAATCCTAATTTATAACATTAAAAATTGTAAAAAGCTCTAGCATTGATTGGTTATTATCTATTATTTATATAAGTCCATAACTTAAAAATTACATAGAATGTAGAAGATAATTTCAAGAAAGCAGAAAACTGGCGGGGGGATTTGGATTGGATAGAAAGAAAACAATTTTAATGTAATAGTGTCATCTATTCTATTCCAATTTATAACATTAAAAATGGCAGAAAGCTTTAGCATTGATTAGTTATTATCTATTATTTATATAAGTCCATAACTTAAAAATCGTAAGGAATGTAGAAGATAGCTTCTAAATTTTGCCAATTCGATCCAAGATCCTAGATCTTAATGGATTATTTCAATGACATAGCTCACTTATTGGAGAAAAAAAGAGGTGCACAAGTATTAGAAAGATATTGATAAGAATTTTCTTATTTGATAGATCAATATAGCCTAATAGATATGGGTTGGCAAGGATCACATTTTACCTGGAGGGGTCTTTTAAGAGATGGTAATGAAAGAGTTTTTGAAAGACTTGATAGAACTTTATGTAATGAAACTTGGAGGAGATGTTTTGAAAAAGCAATAGTTCGAGTTCTCCCCCAAGTTTACTCATATCATCATCCTTTTTTAGTCTACATATCTGGTGGAAAAAATGATAATAGGAATACACCCTTTCATTTTGAAGCTACATGGTTGCTTCAAGATAACTTTAACAATTTCCTTGATGAAAATTAGAACTATGATAAATCTTTTGCTAGTAATCCTCATAATCTACATGGTCACTTATTATTATGGAATAAGGAAGTCTTTAGTCATATTAAAAAAAAGAGGAATACTCTCTTAGCCAAAATCAAAGGAGCTTAACTAGCTATGAAGATAGAATCTTTATTTGGACTCATTAGAAAAAAAATTACAAAAGAAGCTATCCATTATTTTGAAATAAGAAGAAATGTTATGGCATTAAAAACCCAAAAGCAAATAAATCCAAGATAGAGATAGAAATAGTAGGTATTATTATACTAAAACTATGATTAGAAGATGCCACAATAGAATCTCTATGCTTAAAAATGATAATGGCTAATGGATTGAAGATAAAGAGCAATTGAAGTGAATGGTGGTTGATTTTATAAAAATTTGTTCTATGAATTCTCGAACTCATACTCATACTTATATACAATTTATTCGTTTTCGACAATTAATGAATGTAATCATGGAAAGCCGAATAAGCTGGTTTTTATTGATGAAGTCAAAAGTGCTATTTTTAATATAGAAGCAACAAAAGCTCCTAGATGTGATGCTCCCAGATGTGATGGATATCTAGCTATCTTTTATCAAATAAATTGGGATAAGGTTAGAAATGATTCATATTATTTCATTTGGAACTCCTTTAAAGGTAAAGCCAACACGCAAGACATAAATTAAACCATAATCACTTTAATCTCCAAGTTAAATCACTTGGAATTTGTAAACCAATTTCAATTAATCTTATTACATAATATGAATTACAAATGTATTATGAAAGTCATAGCCAATAGATTTAAAGGTCTTATATCATTTTTTATTTTTCCATTCCAATTCAATTTTGTTCATGAATGTTACATTCATAATATCATAATTTCTAGTGAAATGATCCACTCTATGAAAAAGAAGAGTAGGAAAAAAGGTCTGATAGCTATTAAGATTGATTTAGAGAAAGCTTACGATAGACTATGATGGACCTTTATTTCCAATACACTTAAAAAGATAGGTAGACTTGATTAACTTCACTGCTTAATAATGAATAGTATTACACCTTTACATTTAAGGTGGCGTTTGGTTTGCAGGATCTTACATTTTCAGGAAAGTGTACATTTTTGGGAATGTGATTCCTGAGAATTTAATTAACAGGAATGTAATATTCCTATCTTTGGTTCACTATAAATTTTTCTGAGAATATTTTAATATCACATTCTCATTCTATGGGAATTTGAGATATCCACTGTCTCCCCATGGAAATATTTTGAGAGAATATTGGGTTAAAAAGATTCCCGAGAATGTGACATTCCCTGAGCATTTTTTTTCAAATCCTTGAACCTAAACATGAGAATGTGATATTCTCTTAAAACATTCCCATTCACATTCCCAGGAATGTGAAAAACATTTCGCAAACCAAACACCACCTAAATGTCTTAGTGGAATAAATCACAAATAGAGAATTTCTTTCTCTTAAGAAGTGTGAGACAAGGGGATCCTATTTCCCTTCAGCATATTTGTACTATGTTTGGAAAAGCTTTCTCACCTAATTATGGATAAAGTTAATAATAAGAACTAGAAGCCTATTATTGCTAGTAGAATGGGACCTAAAATTTCTCACTTGATATTCACAAATGACTTGTTATTATTCTCTGAAGCTTCTAAAGACCAAATAGAAAGCATTTTGAAGTGCTTTGAGCATGTTTTGCAAGGCATTAAGACAAAAGGTGAATCATTAAAAATTAGAATCCCCTCCTCTAAAAGTACAAATTCTTCACTTATTAAAGATATAACTCAAATAAATAGCTTTTCACAAACTCATAATCTAGGCAAATATCTTAGAATACATCTTATGTTAGAAGGAGCCAACAAGGGGTAATGTATGGAAAACTTTGACAAGGTCAAGAATAAACTTGCTAGATGGCAAACTAAATCTCTTTCCATGGTAGGAAAAATAACTCTAGCAAGCTCTATCCTTACTAGTATTCCAATTTACACTATGCAAATGACTAGATTTCCAAAATAACTTTGCTTAAACATCAAGAGAATTTTATATGAGAATATAAAGCTTCCACTCAAAAAACCTATACGGTCAACTAGAAAAAGATTTGCTAACCAAGGAGCTCAACAGGATTGGAACTTAGAAATCTAAAAAAAATGAATTCGGCTTGCTTAATGAAAAATTGTTACAAAATATATTCTAGGGAAAACAATTTATGGACGCAAGTTCTCCAAGGTAAATATGGAAAAAAAAAGGAAAAAAAAAAGCACATGGCCTCTGCAACTCCATGCTCGAAATGGAAACTCAGTCGTGTGGAAGGCAATCATCTTAGTTAAAGAGCACACGATTGGAGGAATGAAATGAAGAATTGGCTTTGGCGAACAGATTAAATTCTAGATAGATCGATGGACAGACATAGAACTACCACTAATAAACTATGCCATGGTTCCTATTACAAGTGAACAACTCTCTATGATGGTGCAAGAATTGTTAACTAACGACGATTGGGATTAATCTCTTCTTCGCAAGTCTTTCCCAATGAATGTCATTAGCCAATTTCAAGCTATACACCTATCTTTAATAAATATAGGGCAAGATACACTTGGCTAGGCTTATTTGAATAACGGTGAATTTTTCAACTTCTTCAGGTTACTCTTAATTGGTGGCTAAAAGTTGGAATAGGAAAAACCTAGTTTGGGATCGAATATGGAGAATCCCTATCCCACAGTGCATCCATTGCTTTCTTTGGCAGGCATATCAAAATACTTTTCTAATTAATGACAAGAAAAGTAAATGGAGTCACGAATTGAAATACTGTAGCACTTGCTATAATATCCCATGTTAACATTCGAAACTTTATAAATTTCCATGATGATATTTAATTTATTTCGTTATTTGATTAATAATTGATTTTAAATTTCTATTTGTCAATATTTGAATTTTATCCAATGGGCCAATGTTAGTCTAAAATTTATTTAAATATTTTTTATAAGAATTTTCTTACAAGTTGAGAAAATTCTTAGTAATTAAAGGTACAAAATTAATTGTTTGTATTTGATAAATTATTATTTATGGGAAGTTGAAATATCTATTGATTTATTTATTAGGTTATTATAATGTTTTATGGGAAAATATGAATATTAAGATTTTATCTATAAAAAATAATATTAAAATATTTTATTGAAAAATGTCAAATTTGTGAGTGCAAGATTACGAAATAAATTGTCTATATTGATAAAAATAGTTGTGGGAATTTTGGAAAGTTGACAAAAATCATTTTAGAATTTCATATAATGGGGGTGATTAAGAACAATTGAAATTTCGAATTCTTATAAATGAATGGTTAGATTGTTATTAAATTAAGAAGGACGGCTAAGGTTTTGTAAGGAGGTGGGCGTGTAGTTGCGTGAAAAGCATTGTACCAACACATTTGGCTGTTTTTTTTTTTGAAATTTCCCTTATTTTTATTGCTGTCCCGGTATCCCTTCTTTAATATTTCTGGTTTTTCTCTTTTCTTATTTTGCAAAAATCGAGTACACCTCTTTCTGCAAATTTCTTCCCCACCGACCTCCCTTTCTTTTTTATCTTTAAAATACGGCAACTTCCTTCTCCAACTTTTCATTCCGATTTCCTTCGCTGTTGCTGTTCTCTTCCGTTAACTTCTTCTCCAGCATCTTTGGTGCCATGTAGCCGTCGTTGCTCCAGCTTGTAGCTTGCGAGCTACTGTGAGACGGTAGCGGTGTCCACTGGTTTCTGTTCTGCCACAATGCCTTCACATTGGGCTGCTAGGGAACACGATTGCATAGTGCAGGAGCAGCCACTGTTACAGCCAGCTCCCTCTCTCTCTCCCAAATATTCTTGAAGCTTCCCCTGTTTCTCTTCTCTTTTTGTCGCAGCTCCCACTTCTAATCTTGGTACTGTTACTGTGGTTTTCTACTCGCTGTTATCTCCCTCTCTAACTAGCGCAGTTGCTGCTGCTGCCACATTCTTCTTGCCATGAACCAGCAGTTTGGTGGCCGCAGCTTGGCAAGGCAAAGAACAGCTGGACAGGATAGCTTGGGTCAGCGCTGGACTCCATTTTTTTTCTCTATGGCGGTGCTGCCACTAGGAACGTTGTCCACCATACATGACTCCTTGCCAGTATTGCACCTTCCATCTATTTCATTCTCTGGCCGTTGATGCAACTGAGGACCACGGGAAATAGTTCTGCTTTCTGTTAAGTTGTCGTGAATAGGAAGCTTATAGTGAGCTTGTGATTATTGTTTGCTGGGCAAAGTGCGACCTTAGCTGTTCAGTTGGAAGCATGATAGCGGGTAAGACCCAAAAACCATTTTCATGTTCTGAAATACGAAATAATATGGTTAGAATGTATATATAACCAGAACATTATATTTTATTGTTTCGGAAGCTTCAAGCTTTGTTTAAGAAAAAGCTTACAAGTGTTTAAGAAAAAAGGAATTTAGTGATTTGGGCATTTAATATATCTTTATATATATCTAAGATCACGATTGAATTTCTATAGATAATTATCTATAAGAGTGGTTGATTATTTGATTCTTTAAGGGAATGTCATAAAAGCATAATTTGGATAGTGTTAATGGAGTTATAGTACAACTTGATTTCATAGGCATATATGTATACACACTCACACATTAGTTTAGGACAAATTTATGCTTGTGTTTGGAAGATCAGTATTTATGTATCATTCTTTAATGGATTTTTGGAAGATTAGAACATAAAAGCTTAGTTAGGTTGCTTAAGGGACTTAAGGCACAATATATATATATGTATATATATATATGTATATATGTATATATATATATATATATATATATATGAGTGGGAATTAAGTTACAATTGAATTATGGCCAACTTAAGGGAAGATAATAAAGTTTCAATACCGTTGTAATTAATCATATATTATGAAGAATTTTTTATTCATGTATCAATTTTCAAGGATTAATAAGGTGTGATTCAGAAATTTTGGGTATAAATATATCTATATTGTGAAAATCTAATATTTCTACATGTGGACTTCAATTTTGAATATTTCCAACAGGTGTGATTTCCTTATTCTTTAAAAAAAGAAGGAAAGAAAGAGAGTTAAAAATATAAAGAAATGACAGTCTAGAAAAATAAAGTAATAGAAGGAAAACATTTTTAGACCTTCAAGTTCTATTATGTAAAACTTTATGGTTTAGATGTGAAGTTCCTAAATAACAACATATTTAAGTTAAAGGTTAGTTTAGGAATTATAAACATAAGGAGCAAGTGGTATGGAATACTATTGTATTATGATTGGAATTTAGATTTATAAGATGTGGAAAGAAAATAAGTAATATTTATATAATTATAATTTATCCTTGTAGATAGTGACATTAGGAGGAAAATGTGAAAAAACAATTATAGATCTTTCAAAACTTCTAAGTGGATGCGAATTATTAGATGAGTGTATATCTCATCATTAATTTTTATTCTTGATAAAAAAATAATTTAAATATTGTGAATTGTATCTCTTATTAATAATTAAATTTTATATTCATGCATATATATAATGGCCCTTCTGCATAAATTCAATTTCATAGAATAATTACAAATATTAATTAAATAGAGTGTGTAGCAAAAGCGTGATGATGGTATTTTTTACCTATTAATGGATTCTAGTGAGAATTATGCCATGAGTGGCATTGAGAATGGAAATGTAATAAGGCCAATGACGTGGAAGTCGAATGGTGAATTCTTGGTAGACATTTGTAAAGAATATAAGTATAATTTGAGAGTCGAATGGGAAATTCTCAGTGAATAATTAAGAAAGTATAAAAGTGGCCTTGAAATTAGATAGTGGCTACATGTATGGCCACTGTAACTATTACATGATGTTATATGATATTAAGGTTTCTACTTATGTTTAAATATCATTGTTTGACATGATTGCAAAGATTTAATATGATTATGATGATTTGTTTATGTGAGCCTTAAAAGCTATTTTTAAATGTGGTGTCCACCCAAAATAGATATTATGTGATGTATATTCGACGTTGTGCAATAAAGAATAGTTAAGATTTTTATGAATTGTGACATAAGAAATACAGTTTAAGTCATGTACAGGTGAACTCTCATTTCTGGATATAGTTTTGTATATTTAGAGAATTCAAGGAATAAGTTTACTAATGCTTTCTAATTTAGTATATGAATATCCTATGATTATATATATAATTGATTACCTGCAAAATAATAGTAAATATATACTCACTAAATTTTTGTAACTCACTATATTGTATATTAAATGTTTCCAGGTTGAATTGAGTAAACTTGAGCTATTTACATTCATGGAAAAGCAAAGATTATCAGAATCAAAGATTTGACAATTGGGATTGCATTGAGTTAGGATTAGAATTAAAAATAGGGATGTGGCTAATCTAGCAGTTATGTTGAATTTGTATTTATGTATTTGTCCTAAGAATGTATGGTATTGTGTATATGATTTTGTCATATCTAAACAATACAGGTTCTGTATTTTAAGGTGTGTAGACCTCGGAAAATGTCCAAAAATAGGAGAGATTTTGTCCATTTTTCTATAAAAAAATTTTAAGAAAAATTTCAAGTCCATTTGAAATTTAGAGACTCTCATTGGATAAAAATAGTGAAACTTGTTAAGTTTGTGGAAACCAGTAACAAGATCCATACTAATCACGATTAGGATGGGTTGTGACACTTGTCAAGACAAGACTAAATCAATTTTACATGTAATTAGAGACTGCCTTAATACTTGGAAGATTTAAAAGCAGTTGGTGACCTAAAGTGGATTGCTGAGTTTACGATGCTAGACATTTCAACTTAGTTTAAATTAAACCTAATTTAGTTGCTACATAGAAATTCAATTTAGTAAGGTGAATGAAGTATAATATCGATAGTGAGTACTTGGTTCAACTAAAACTAGAGGAATAAGAAACTTTACTAACAGGATTTTGTGAAACTGGTACACCCACTAGTGCCAATTTTTCATATACTAGAGAAGTGTCTTTAAAAAAAATATCTCAGATCAAAATTGATGCAGAAGAGTTGGAAGCATTGAAGTCAAATGGTGTCCTTTTCCATGCAATTGGATAAAGATTAACTCAAATAGGGCAATGAAGTAGATTAATAAGTCTGCTGGTTAAGGTAGAATTATAAAGGATTCAACAAAGAAATGGTTGATAGGATTTGCTAAACCTCTTGATCACTATACTCCTTATACAACAAAGTGTTGGGGGATAATTTGCGAACTCCAAATAACTTAGAAAGTGGAATATCGCAAGGTTTAACTTAAAAGCTATTCTCAAGCATTATTCTACAATCTGTCTAACCTTACTCATAAAGGTAACCATTAGATGCGAATCATTCATAAATTACTTCGACTAGACTAGGATGTTGAAATTAAATATAATTATAGGAAAGGAAACTATTGCGCAGATTGGATGGCGAACTGTAGTTTATCCTTGGATAAGGAACTCATCTTTTCAACTAATATCCTCCTTAAATGTCTTTATTGATTATAGCTGATGTGTTAGGAGTCTCTAAGACTTGAAAGGTAATGATTAATTAGTTTTTTTTTCTTTTCTTTTAGGCTTGGGCCTCTTTATTTCAGTAAAAAAAACTAAGTATAGTATTGTTATCTAACTCCTCTATCATTATCAATTTTATTGTCCAAGTATATATTACCTACATATCTTGCAATTTAAGAAAATTGACAATAAACCTTAGTTGTAAAAGTTAGTTTTAGTATATGAAGGCTTGCTCCATGATTTGAAGGTATCAATTTGAGAAATCATTATAATTTCTTTACCAAATTCCTAAATTAGCCAATAATTTTGTAGAAGCAGCATAATCCTAATGGAAGAATGCAAAAAAGTGACAATATCATCTGATGAGTCAAGAAAAAATAAAAATCAAGCTAAGTTGAATAAAGCCTAACTAGCCTTATGGTTGGTTAGACCGCATTGAAATTCAATTTACTTATCTTTATTTTGAATAATGGTTAAAATATAATAACAATATATTTTAAATAATTAAAGTCATCTCGATTCTAAAAATATTATTTTCAAAATTCATTATTTTCAATAATTTTTATTTGTGTTGGAATTTCACTTGACAAATTTAATAAAGCTATTTAACAGGTCATCTATGAACTAATTTATATGGATTCCTTTTTTTTTTTTGTAGCCTAACCTAACTTAGATAGCATATTTCCTAGGCCTCTAATATGAAATCTTGATTTAATCTGTGAAAACCTATAAATAAATAAGCTGGTCCATTGACTTTATTTAATTTGTATTAAATAATTCCACAATACCACATACCCATTCATATTCAAATCATAATATATTTGAAATCTATATATAATTATAAAAAATTATGCATACATATATAAGTCATAAAATACCCATAAAATCAAAAATATCATCTAGAAATAATTCATAATACAACATTACATAATCAAAACTAAATGAAGGAAGTGCAATTTGTAAAAATTAAGAATCTAAGTCTATACAAAAATTAAAAACTTATGAATTCAAAAAAAAGTAAGCCAATTCGCCTTGTCTGCAATTGGCTTGTGGGGACTAGAGATTTTATAGATCAGACCATAATTAGCTCATATTTAAATAGACTTCTAAAATAAAGGCTCACATCTATAAAAGTCCATTGATAAACAAGCTAGCATGTGAACTTTTCCAATGGCTTTAGAATTTAATAAGTTAAACCAATTATAAACTTTAGGAAAGGATTGATAGTGAGCTTTACTTTAAAACCAAACAATTTATCCTATTTTTACGTTAAAAAAAAGCATAACCTATGTAATGATCAATAATAAAGAGGGTAGCAATTTAAGGACATGTAATTTTTTACATAACCTAGTAGAATTTCATGAGTTTTTTAGTATTTTTTATGAACTTTTGAAGCTCAAACTCTTAGGTTTTACATTTGGTTTTGACGATCTTTCTAATGGAGCATTTTTCATCAAAAGGAATGTTAGAGGTTTTGAAATCAATTCATGAAAAGCTTAAGAAGATAAATTAAGTTGCTCCTCCTTAACCTTCCAAATCCAACCCATTCTTGGACACTTTGAGTAATGCCTTTCATTAACACTTGTAATTATATTGGCAATGCTATATGCATAAAAAAATGAAATTTAAAAATGAATTCTTAATGCAAAACAAGGATTGGCATCAAATATAAAATGATAAAGCAAATTCATAAAGCGCAATTTAATGGATATAAAATATTTAAAATGATAGCATGAAAAAAACATAAAAAAGGAAAAATATTATTTTTTTAGGAAAATACAAATCCCTCTAAAACTTACATTAGTGTTAAACTTGGTATATGAAGTTGAAAACCTTATAAATCATTCTTTTAAACTTTCATAAAAATTGAAAATGGTAGACTCTGTTTAAGGCTAGTAACATGTGACCAAGGCATGTCTCGGATGCTATTTTAGTTAAGATAAGACTACTTCTTCATGTTTGTTTTCATTTCATTATCATGGCTTCAGAAAAACCTTTCCTGTTCATAATCTGAGGCTTGAAGTATAGAGGCATTGCCTTCACTATCATGTAACACCTCAAGTGTTAGCTTTGGTCAAAGGTGCAAGTTTGTTTATATAGAATGGTGACCGTAACAAAAACCTCAGGGACAAATTAAAACTTTGGATAGAGACATAGTAAGTGCATAAACAAGGTATTTGAAATTAGAAATTGCTTATCTTTTAAGATTGGCATAAAATATTCAAGTTTTTTATACTTATTCCAAATGCTTATTCTTCCTTACACACCAAATGTATATGAATTTGATGACCTTAAAAGTATGGATTTCTATTACCTAATTCTTTCATGTAATTGAAACTTTATATTTTATACCTTTTAAAAAATTTATTTTTAAATGTTTTACCCATAATGTACATTCCAGGGAATCAAAGCATATAAATGATATTAGTTTCCTTTGTGAATTTTCATTTGAGCTAGGATTAAATGCGGAAATAAAAATATACTATTTCCAATTTTTATATAAAAGATGCTAATGTCAATGAGTTAAGATGAATGTAACAATAATATATTTTTGGATGATTTAGGAGTGTAGATTTATACAATTGATCATGTATATTAGGGTGCTAATTTTATGGACATTTATGCATTTGTATTAGTAATTGTGTTTTTAAATTGAAATTTTGGCATGAAATAGATGTATGGTTACTTTGACCAAGTAGAGTCTCCCATAATTGAGCATTTGGATGACTATGCATTTGGGCAATGAGGTAGGCACTCTATTTTAGAAATTAAGATGAAATTAAAAGGAAAAGAACCTGAATTTAAGTTTAAAGCAAAAAAAGCCAATTTGTAAAATAAAAAAGGCTTAATTTTATTTTTTATCCCCTAATATATATTTTGTTTGCATTTGATTCTCTTAAAATATAAAAATATATTTTGCTCCCCCTAAAATTAAAATCTGAATACTTTTGGTCCTTATGTTAATTTTTTAATAGGAAAAGAGAAAAAAAAGATGAAAAGAAAAGGACAAAAGAGGAAAAAAATAAAGAAAGAAAAATTAAAAAATTAAATACATAAATTATTTATTCATTAAAATGATAAAAATAAAAATAAAATTAAAATAGAAAAATACTTAAAATATTTAATTACTAATTTTAGTAAATGATATATTAAAATATTTAAAAAATAATTAACAATTTATTTATTTTTCAAATAAATTAATAAAATTAATAATTATATTAAAATTATACTTAATTATCATACTGGATAGAATAGTTGATCATTAATGAATATGATTGTATAATTTATTTTATACTTAATATAATTTATTCATTTAACTATGAATTTTCTTTTACTAAAAATATTTACATCAAATATCTTTAAAAAAATTAATTATTATTAAAAATTATCTTAAATATGAAATTAGTTTACATACTATAATAAATAATTAATTACATATTTTCATTCCTATGTTAGATAAATATACCTTTTAATTTTAATTTTTTATTTATTAAATATACTCAAATTATTTCAACCATGTATTTTTTCCACTTTTTCCTTATCGGTATTTTCTTTCTTTTAGCCCAAACTCTTCTAGTTTAAGAATATTTAACTTATAAAAAATTAAATTTAAAAAATTATATTTATTTAATATAGAAATAAAAATAAGAAATTAATAACTTATTAGTGTATAAATTAATTTTATATTTGAGATACTTTTTTTCTTCAGAGATATTTAATGTAAAGATTTAATAGTGAAAGAAAACTTATAATTGAATGAACCAATTAGAAAAATAATTTATTATTTAAATATAAAATAAATTACACACTTAAATATATTAATAGTAAACTATTCTCTCTTTTATGATGAAAAAAAAGCTTTAAATGTGTCCTAATAGATTTAAAATTTTTAATTAAATATGATTATGAAATAATTAGTAATTTTATTAATTACATTAAAAATAAATTAATTACTTATTATTTTAAATATTTTAATATATTATTTAATATAATTGAGGATTAAACATTTTGAGTGTTTTCTTTTTTTCCTTTTCTTTTTCTTTTTCTCATTTTAATAAATAAATAAATTATTAAAAAGTATCCTAAATATAAAATCAATTTACATACTAATAAATTATTAATCACTTATTTTTATTTCTATATTAACTAAGTATACTTTTTAAATTTAGTTTATTAATATACTCAAATTAAGAAGGTTTTAGTATACCAGAAAAGAGAGAAAATAATGATAAAAAAAGAGAGAAAAAAGAATGTATAATTAAAATAATTTGAATACATTTAATAAATAATAAATTAAAGTTAAAAAACATATTTATTTAGTATAAAATTAAAAATATGCAATTAATTATTTATTAAAGTATGTAAACTAATTTCATATTTGGATGACTTTTAATAATAATTGATTTTCTTTAAGGATATCCGATGTAAAAATTTTTAGTAAAAGAAAATTTGTAATTAGATAAATAAATTATAAAAATAACTTATCTTTTAAATATAAAATAAATTATATATTCAAATTTATTAATAGTTAATTATTCTATCCAATATGATTTTAATATAATTGCTAATTTTATTGATTTCTTTGAAAAATAAATAAATTACTTATTACTTTTTAAAGATTTTGATATATCATTTACTACAATTAATAATTAAATATTTTGAATATTTTTTTATTTTTTTATTTTTTTATTTTAGTGAATAAATAAATTATGTATTCAATTTTTATTTTTCTTTCTTTCTTTTTTTCCCTTTCCCTTTTTTTTATTTTTCCTCTTTTTTCTTATTTTCCCATTAACTTTAACAAAAAATTAATAGAAAAACCAAATGTATTCAAATTTTAATCTTAGGATGACCAAAATTAGATTTTTATATTTTAGGAGGATTAAATGAGATCAAAATATATATGAAGGGGACCAAAATGAAATTAAGTAAAAAAAAGAATGTTAGATTGAGAAGATAAAAGGAAGAAATTATAGTGAACATGTAAATATTATTAAAAAAATCACATGATAAAAAGGAAAAATACTTGAAGCTACTAATTTTCACATAAGTTATAATAAGATGTATTTTCATTATGCTATAAAAAGGATGTAAAGTATGAATCCTTATATGCTTAGTTAAAAAGTGCAAGTAGATTTCTTTTAACCAAGACAATATGAAGTATGAGCCCATTAATACATTTTAAGGGAATTAAAGATAAATCTCTTACTTCTAACTTATATTTTGTAAGATGCGTTCTTTGTTAAATTATGAATAAAAATATTATTTTTAAGCTATAAATTGTTGTGATACTTCCATTGATTTTAAGGTTGTTATAAATCTTTCACAAATAACTTTGCGTATGTATTCCTTCATATAACTTTCTCTTCCAAGCAATTCCATTAAACCATAAATTACACACACACACACACATATATATAAAGCCTAGTTACACTCTACATTTACAATTTTTCTTATGTGATCATTTGAAACAAACTCATCTCATCTTATTAAAATTAGATAAGAATAGTTTGATTCCTATTGATATAGTTTTGTTATGGTTGTCATTTTGATTTCCTAATTTGAGAAATTAAAGAATGAAAACCCTTTTTAGGCCAATTATAATATCTCTCTACTTCCTTTTCCATTTTCATAGATGTATCATCTTAACATTTACTCCCTTTTGTAACCATTTACTAATAGCAGGATTGTTAAAACTATCTTAATTGGACAAATCCTAAAGTTTTACTTAAGTATAAGTTCTAGTTTTATGAAAGAGAATATCCATTAAGCTAAACAAAACAACCTAGCCTTATAATTTTTAAGCTTTATATGATAAATCAAAATTTCATATTTCTTAACCAAACCTTTTACTTTCTTATCATTTCTCTTTGCCTCAATAAAATGTCATTTCTCTTACCCTCAATAAAAGCCCTTCTCCTTAAAATTTTCAAAACTATCAATACTTTACTTATAGTAGGTAAATCTCTTATTAGTTACTATTCTTTCCATGAAACATAAAAAATAGTAAGCTACAGTTACAAAAAAAGCAATATAAAAAATGAGCTTGGGCCCTACCAATAATTACTAAAAAAAAATTTATTATTATGACTTATTTTTTATCTTTCTAATGATATTCTCAAATCATTTAAGTTACTATTACTTCTATAAAATAATTATTTCAACCAAAGCAACATTTAAACCACAATTTATAACTATAATGGCAAGAGAAAAGTTCATCTTCTATTATAATCCACCATATAAATTGCTACTAGGTTTGATATTTAATTCAAAATCGAAAGCATCAATTATATACATATAATAGCAATGACTACACCATAATTACATACATACAATAACCTAAGTAAATGACACCAATATGATTATTTGATATAAAGTGCTCTTGAGCTTCATACAACACCACACGTAGTAAAAGTTGTATCATAGGTATCATAAGTAAGAGATTTTGGAGTTATATCCTAGGTTAAAAAATTGAGATTCTTACTACACTTACACAATATTCAACATAACTAGATTTCTCTAACACTAACAATAATTAACATAGTAGTGAAATTTAGTTAAAATTATACTAGCCCAAGTCAATATGATAATTGCTAAAATGACACCATATATTATATCAAGAGTGAAATTCAATATAAAAAACCTTTGGCAATTTGGCATTATAAGTTCTAACTTACAGAATTCTTTACATTTCCAATAAAAAAAAGCCTAAATAGTAGTAAAAGTTTTAACTTGTAGAATTCTTTACATCTCTCATTATGTCAATATGAGTTATTAAATAGTCATATATAGTGAGATAAACATGTCATTCCTAGCCAAAAAAGTCTAAACACTAGTAAAAGTTCTAAATAATAGAACCTAAGCTAACTATTAGTTTTAATTTTCCATTTTCCTCTTTCAATGTTGGAAATGCCCTGGTTGCATTAGGATAAATGTGTCACCATAAAGGTTCCTTTGATGGCATGGAGCTTCATAATTTTTTTTACATTTGTGATACTTATCCTCTAGGAAAAAATATCCATTACTTCCTATAATTTTTCATAGAAATTAGAGGTATATAAAACATTATGAAAAATAGAAAAATAATATACAACACCTTAGTCTTGTTCTTTATTAATCTCTTATTTTATGGATTTCCTTTTTACAAGTCCTTGCATTATGGATGACAATAAAGCACTTACTACATGTAATGAAGCCTTCTATTTTTTGCAATTTAGTTATTAACTTAGGCTTGTCTATTTGTTTCCCCTTCTATTTCTTAAATCTATTAGATAGTTTCTTATAGTTTGGAAGCATTATGGTGGGATGGTTCAGTGAATCCCTAGTAAGATTAATTAATTTTTCATGGATGCAATACCTCGAGGAAGTTCAAGAAAGAAATTTTGACTAAGAATCTCTCAAATAGAGACTTAGTAAGATAATTGAATGAAATTCGAGTAAATTATAAAGTAGTTTAGATGCACATCTAACTAGAATTTTTGTAGAAATTATATTAGATATTAGTATAGGGTTAAAATATAATTAAAAATTCAATATTAATTTTGAAAAAATTATATAAAGGCCTAATAAAAAATTAGGAGCTTAAATAGTCGAAAAATGGCTTGAATAGCCCAAAAATATAGAGATTAAGCATACAATTTAAACAAATCATTTTGATTTATTTAGGCTAATTTAGCTCAACTTTCTTAAGATTAAATTTAATTTTGACACAAAAATAATAATAATAAAGCCCAAACAAGGTCCAATCTTGTAGGAGAAACTAATAGCAAATTAGTAAAAAAAAAAAGTAAAAAACTAAGGTATTTGTTAGTAATTATTTCTAGATATTATATTTGACTAAATTTTAGTGGATTATGAGAAATTATTTTCTAATTTTAGCCTAGGAAATTAGGTATCATGTGCTAGAATTATTAACAAATTTTTATAAAAAAATAATAAAAGAAAGCTTTAGAATTATGATTTTATGTAAAAGTTTTTTGGCCCATTTTTGCATAATTTTTTTTTGCTCCTCTCTAGTGAAAACCATGAGCACTCTAGGGTTTTCTTCTAAGATTTTCAACTCTCTAATAAATTCAAAGAGGTTCTCCAATTAGTTTCATTAATTTCTTGCAAGATAACCTAGGTTTTCCTCTATTTCCTTCAAGTTTCTATAGAAATCTTCTCTTTAAAATTTCTAAAAATTAATTTATTTTAGTGAAATTGCTACTTTAAGAGATATTTGAAAGGTTAAAGAATTAAGGATTTAATGTGAGTAGCAATTATTTTTTATTTTCTTAAGTTTTCCTATGAAAAGAGAAGAACATGGTAGTATATGTTATTATAATGTTAAGTTATGGTATTGTATGATCTAATTTTGATGTTATATAATGTTAATATGATACAATAATGTTGATAATTTAGTGTTAAGGTTGATGGAAAAAATTCATCAAGTTTTCCTTTAAAAAAAATAAGACTATGTTAAATTTAGAAATAAAACTTTTAAGAAAGAATTGTATGTGTTTTTGTTGCTTTATGAAAAAAAGGATTAAAAATTATTTAAATTTAAATTTTTAGAATTTTAATGTTATAAATAATATTAAGATAGGTGTGGAGAGAATTAGGAATTTTTTGAAAAATTTTAAAGTTATGAAAAATAAATTTATATAGACTTTAGTTACAATAGCTTAAAATAGAATTTTAAATTCTATATGTTGAAGTTCGATACTATTTATGCTAGAATATGATTAAGAAAAACTAAAATAATTAATGATATTTTATTACTAGTATGTTACTAGCCTTGCATAAAAATTTGGTGGAATTAATTTGAATAATAAAAAGGACTTTTTTATACAACAACTCCAAAACAACCTAAAATTGAAATTTTGGAGTTTCTAGTTTTGTATGAATAGTACTTATATGAAATTTTTGTAAAATAATTGGATTTTTTCATCATTCAAGATATTATAGATATTGTATTAAATTTTGGTAATGATTTAAATTAATTTGAATATTAAAAAATTATTTTTATTCCAATTCCTCACATGTTATCATGTTATAAAATTCCTTGTTTTGTTACTATATGAATAGTACACGAAGATTAGTAAATTATAAGAAAATTGATATTTGATGTTTATTAATGTACTAAAAATATTACATAAAATTTTAGTAAAATTTGAATTAATTTGGAAGTTTGAAAAGCACTAAACCATAGGAATATTCATACTTCCTAACATATTTAGTGTTTGTTACTTCATATTGAAAAGTATTGTAAGTAATTAATATTTTTATTGTTTGGATGATGCTTAAGTTATAAATTATTAGTCATTCAAAAGAATTAAGTCTTGCCATTATCTCGAATAGAAAAATTGCATATTTCTTTAGATATGACATTATGTGAGAATAAAATGTGAACATGTATAAGAATGGTAATTTTTTATAGCATAATTGGTACTTTGACCATATTCTATGAAATAAATGAAATGAGTGATTGTTGTTATGCCTAACATCTTGATATTACTCACATTGAATTTAGTTTATAGGGAGAAATATACATCTTTCACAGGAAAGAAGAGAAGTGGTAAAGGTTGGAGGGATAAGGTTAGTGGCCTTATGCTTAGAGTGGCGAGGGATAAGGTTAAATCAAAGATATAAGGACAAACCTATGTACCAACTATTATTATTCTCTTTGAAAAATTTTGTAAATAATTTACATGAGAATTTAATCATTTATTATTTTATACTATTATATTTATGCCTAATCAATTATGGTGAAAACTCTCTAAAAAAGGAGACAAGTAGTCATTCACTAAATATTTTAATATTTACACTCGTTGTTATTATATTTTTATTTATGGATTCTTATTTATAGATTCTAAGCATGAATCCCCAAAGAAATAATTGACTTCTATACTAGGACTTTCTTATCTCCTTAGGGGGACTTTTTAGGTCACATTTCATTATAGATTCCATATGACAATAATAGGTCCTCAGTTTAATCATACTATAAAACTTAGAAAGTTAAATTTTGAATTAAATCCTTTTGTAATCAGTCCTATTTTACAAAACCATTTGCTGGAGGATGTAGTTAGTAGTTTTAGTTCTATTAATATACAAGATCCTCCTTTTTTCTTATCTATCGAGTCTAATCCTGAGGAAAATATTGAATAGAAATAAAATGGTTCTAGTTAGAAGTTTTTCTTAAAGTACTTGTATATAAACTTTTATTTTCAAAAAAATTTGTACTCTTGTATGAATACTTTGATGTATGTAAATTATATTTGAAATTTTCAATTACATGTGCAACTAGTTTTACTTTTTATTAATACTTAATCTTACTTTCAGTAAAGTTAGAAAAATTAATAAGTTAGAAATATCTTAAAAACTTGTAAGGAAAGCTATTAGTATAATAATACTAGTTAAGCAATTTTACACCAGTCATAATACCTAAAAATCGAATTATAACAATAGAAAAAGTTAATAAAATAATAGGTTTATTTATTTCAAAATCAATGCATATGTCATAAATTTTTTAACCTTTTACATTAGTGATAGAACTTTTCTTTACTAACTATTAAAAATTCATTATAAAAAAATAATAAAGATAAAATTAATGACAAACTTGAAAATTTATGTAAAATCTACATTGGTAATTTAAATAACAATGAGTCATTAAATCTGTCACTAAATTTTATTGCAAATTTCTAAACCTATAATAGCCTAAAGTAAATGACAAATAATCATTAGCAATAATCAATTCTGTCATTAGAAATAAATTTACTGATGAAATTTTTATCGTTAAATCCAATATTTTTTTAAAATTAGCAATGAAAAATCCTATTGCTAAACTATAATCTGTCATTAATTTGGGAAAATTTGAAAAATTATTGGTATCATTATTCAAAAATTATCGCTACTTTAGGAAATATTGCCTATTTTTTGTTTATTTTGATAGCAATTCATACAACAAATACCTTATAAAATACAATTCAACCACATCGAAAATAAATTTAGTAAAGAAATTTTCAAAATTAAATTTCATAATATTAAATGTCAATTATCTATTCATGTAACATAAAACTTGTAATATAAAATAATGAAACTTATATATAAACTAAGAAAAAAATAGATCCAATATTTTTAACAAATGATGGAGACCCTAAATCATATGTCAACAATTGTTATTGTCCCCCTTTAATGCTCCTCAATGTGCTCTTTTTCATAGTTAAGTGGTGATTTATTGTTTGAAAATAGTTTTTAGGTATCTAATTTTTAAAACATAATCTTGAAATATTAATCATTTCACTTAATTTAGGCTTGCTAAAAACTTAGTAACCTATAATAATTAAGTTAGTATTATTTGCATTGACTATCCAAGATAAATATATGAAAATCTTAATCTACATATACTAAGTATTAACCAAATTTAAGATGAAAATCCTGTGTTGCCATATTCAATTTCTTCTTCGCCTCCATCCATCTCTTAGTCTATCGTCTTCTTCTTCTTCATCCTCTTCATTTTTCATATCCTCTTAAGCTTCTTTATTATTGAGGACATCTAAGGCATCATATAGAATTTATTTAGTATGGGCAACTTTTTAGATCCTATGTCATCTGTAAGTGAATGAATCTATTCATTCTTAATACTTGTTAGGAATTAGTTATCTATCCATTATCTCAAAAGGTAACTATGTCATCATTTGTTGTTGAAGCATTAAGATGCTCCTTTTTTTTGTTTTAATGACAAACAACCAAGTAGTGCAATCCTTTTCATGACAGGTATGAAATGTAATACACGTGCATAACTTATTAGGATGAAGGGATTGAATTTATTATAGTGCTAAGATGCTCTAACCTCAATAATATCATACTATTTATACAAATCTTATTCCCTTGTCAGGAGTGGAATCAAACCATTCATAACTGAATAACACCAACTTCTTTATAGTTAATCCACATAATCTAACTCAATGACCTCTTGAATTTTTTTGTAATAGTCATTATTTAAGTGATTATCACTTCATCCTTTGATACATACATCAAAATTAGGGGTGGACTTAAGTTCACTCCATTGTTTAGAATGAAATTTATATCTATTCACAAAATAAATAGGCTATGTGTGGATTTTTCTTTTCAAACCATACACTATGTCGAGTATTTTTTTAATCACTAAGTTATCTTTATTTATAACTTATTTATGAAATAAGTTTACAATGTTAGTCTTAATAGAATCAGTGTTTAAGGTGTATAAAACTCTTCTTGAAAAGGATATGACATGACTTACATAATTATGATGCCACGAAGAGAAAACAGTTTTTAATGTGTGTGTTCACATCCTCGTTAGTTGTGTTTGGTATCAAGTGTCATAATTTTTCATCGATTTAAATAGGCCATAACTCATGCTAACTTATTAAAACATACTAAAAATTTGATGAATATCAATATATTATCATTGAACTCTTTAAATGAAACACTTACTTTACATATTGCTACACCTTATCATATCTTAGTAATTTATATGTTGTAGCCACAAAGTATTCATAATTTTTCAATTATTGACATTTGCATTCCCCCTATACAACTAAGATAATTGAAGATAAAGCAAACATAACTAACATTCTTTACGTCATTGTCATCATCATTCCTAAGCATGGGGTTTAAAATATGGCAAATAGAAAGTTAAAGTTTGCTTAATGATATATGCTTCATAGATGGAACTTTCCACATAGTCCTTATTTTTTACCTTCTTCTTTAATATCTATTGTACAAGTATATGCAATGAACTCTTGAACTTTATTAATAAATTCAACTATTAATATTTATTGACTAGGACCTACTTTATTACACATTCACTTCTTATGTTCAAGTACATCCATATTGATTTTGTATTTCATATATATATGTATCCTCACCATAGGATAAATTAATTATAACATTCACACAATCAATATAATCATTATAATACCTTAATCAAGTCTAAATCATTATATTTAAATTAAATCAAAATAAAAAACCTAATTTCACTTCATCAAACCCTAAATCATCAAATTGATAAATTCAACCCATATTCAAAGTTATAAAATATTTTAATACTTAAATAATGCATCAAAAGCATAGTTAAATATCAATTATTCAATAATTTTTAATAAGTTCATTAAAAAGTAATCAAATAAACCTTAAGCACTATAACTTTTTGTTAAAAAAAAGAACAAAAAAGCAAGCACAATAGAGAAGTTCCCAGAGGTGACAAACAATTGTGATAAGGCCAAAGGGTGGGGATGGAATTGGCTAGAGCACAATGATGAAATTTTAAAGGGAAAGAACTTCAATGTGTCAAAATGAAGAGCCTTTATTGTGAACTAGTTATATTTACAGTTTAATGATAGAACTAGCAATAGCCTTATTTGTCACTATCTTGTTTTTAGTGAAATGGTACATTTAGTTTGGTGATGAATTATTATTGTTCTGTCACTGTTATTTGAAAATTTTTAATTTTCTTTCTTAACATTTTTTAAAATACTTACACATTATCAAATTCTTTGTCTTTAATTCTGGCAATTTTTTTAGAGAATTTAGAAATGGAATTGGTAACGAAAATTATAAAAACTAATTCCATCATTATAAACAACTATATTTTCATTTTTTAAATTCAACATGGGAAGTAAAGCTGTTAAAACAAACCAAAGCTAGTGCATCGGCCTATTAGCCCATTAGTTTTGAAAGACCTTTGAGAGATATGGCCTACAATTGGCTTGACTTGTGAAGTTTGCATCTCATGTAAGTTAGCCTACAAATAGGGCAAACTAGCCTACAAGATTTTTTTTCCTTTTTTAACATTTTCTAGATTTTATGTAAGTCAAAATTCTTAATTCATGTAAAATTATATTTTTATTTTTTGTTTTTAGTTATATAAGATTGAGTTATAAATAATTTATAGATAATATTTTTATTTTGTTAATATTTTATAATTTAAATTTTATAAATATAATATTTTTTAAGATTATATATAAATTTTAAAATATATTATGACTATTTTATAGTTGAATATATGATACTTTTAGCTAATTTTTTGTTATTTAAAAATTAATTTTTTAAAGATAAAATTAAAAAGAATTCACAAGCTATGAGGACGGAACTAGAATCTTTATATTAAAGGTTTATGTGAAAAATAGACATACCTAATCCTTCTTGCCCGACACATAGCTCTAATGAGAAAACATTCAATTTTTTACAACGTTATAAGTATTAATTTAAAACGATTACCATAATTAATACATTTATTTATGGGTATTTTATGATTTAAATTTTATATGTATAATATTTTTAAAATTATATATAAACTTATAATATAGTATAATTAATTTATGATTAAATATATAATATTTTTGAATGATTTTAATTTTTTTTATTATTTAAAAATTGAATTTTTTTTAAAAATAAAAATTAAAATTATTTATATTAAAGGTTTATGTGAAAAATGGACTCACCTAATCCTTCTTGCCCGACACATAGCTCTAATGAGAAAACATTCAATTTTTTACAACGTCATGAATATCAATTTAAAACAATTACCATAATTAATACATTTATTTATGGGTATTTTATGATTTAAATTTTATATGTATAATATTTTTAAAATTATATATAAACTTAGAATATAGTATAATTAATTTATGATTGAATATATAATATTTTTGAATGATTTTAATTTTTTATTATTTAAAAATTGAAATTTTTTTAAAAATAAAAAAATGTCCACAGACCAGCAGCTCGTGTGAAAAACGGACGCACCCAAACCTTTTCCGCTACACGCCTGATGGGACTCGAACCCACAATCGTCTGATTAGAAGTCAGACGCCTTATCCATTAGGCCACAGGCGCTTGTTAATAATCGTCTTGCAGTTAGTTCCATGCTTTTACAACAGCCGACAGTTTTTTGCATGATTCCAATCCCCAGGTTCCTGTGAAGTGAGTGCAACGAAGCTAGCATTTCAGAACGATTGCCATGAGAGCATTAAGTAAGCTCCGATACGTGCATTTGAATTTGAGCAATCAAGCATCACGATGTCAAATTCGTCATCTTTCAAAAGCATCTAAATCAGTGAAGCGTGCCCAACCTGAGAAAACCCAAGAAAGTTTGGAGAAGCAAACGGAAAATGCTAGCTTCAATGCACTTTTCAATGAGATTACCGATATTTTAGGTGCTGATAATCTGATCCCAGCTGAACACTCGACTGGATTTCCAATATTCTCTGAAACTAGGGACAAGGAGGAGGATTTCAAGGAGCAATCAAATTGCACCCAAAATGTTTGGAGAAATGCCGGAGATAATAAATTGCGGGACAAAGGGGAAATCGCAATTTTGGAAGATGGCCAGCCCAGAAATATCAGTGAAGATGATGTAAGCCGAATAGTTG
Organism: Sindora glabra; assembly: GCA_020226215.1. NCBI lineage: Eukaryota > Viridiplantae > Streptophyta > Magnoliopsida > Fabales > Fabaceae > Sindora > Sindora glabra. Next base: position 59,648,141 of record CM035233.1, read on the forward strand.
GTGAGATTACAGGCATTGTTCGAGCGGAAAATGATTTGGCTTCCATGGTAGAGCGGTTAGAAAATTTGAATCCTCAGTTGACAGCAGATATTGTTGGGAAAGTGTTGAAAAGGTGCTTCAAGTTGCCCCTGATGGCCTTAAGGTTTTTCAATTGGGTAAAGCTCAAGGCTGGTTTTTGTCACACGACCGAAACCTATAATACCATGTTATACATTGCTGGAGAAGCCAAAGATTTTGAGTTAATTAAAAGGTTGATGGAGGAAATGAACAAAGACTCGCTTAAGAAGGATGTTAGTACGTGGACGATTTTAATTTCACAATATGGGAAGGCAAAGCAAATTAGTGAATCATTATTAGTATTTAAAAATATGAGAAAGTGTGGTTGTGAACCAGATGCTATTGCTTATAGAACCATAATACGTTCACTTTGTACAGCTGGGAAAGCTGACATTGCTATGGAGTTCTACAAGGATATGGTCCAGCAGGATATGGTGCTTGATTTAAGATTGTATAAGATGCTGATGAACTGCATGGCAAGAGCAGGAGATATTGCAGCTGTTCATTCAGTTGGAAATGATATGATGACATTATCTCTGATTCCAGAACATATTGTTCATGGTTGTGTGCTGAAAAGTCTCTGCATTTCTGGGAGAATCAAAGAGGCTTTGGAAGTAATTCGTGACCTCAAAAATAAAAATTTTGCCCTTGAACCTGAGCACTTTGAGATCTTGGTGAGAGGACTGTGTAAGGCTGACAGGATTTCTGATGCTTTAGAAATTGTAGAAATCATGAAAAGAAGGCATATTGTTGAGGGGAAGGTTCATGAAATTATCATAAAAGGATATCTGGGCAGAAATGAGGTTCAGAAGGGACTTGATATGTTTCAAAGTATAAAAGAATCTGGTTATGTGCCAATGATTTCCACATATACAGAACTGATACAGTGTCTCTTTAGGTTGAATCAATATGAAGAAGCTTGCAAGCTATATGATGAGATGCTGGGGAAAGGAATTAAACCAGATAGTGTGGCCATCACAGCAATGGTTGCAGGTCATGTTTCTCAAAACCGTATCTCTGAGGCATGGAAACTTTTCAAGAGTATGGAGTACCAAGGCATCAAGCCAACGTGGAAATCCTATTCAGTATTTATTAAACAACTTTTCAAGGCATCAAGGACAGATGATGTTGTCAATGTATTATATGAAATGCAGGATTCAAATATTGTAATTGGAGATGAAATATTCCACTGGGTTTTTGCTTACTTGGAGAAGAAGGAGGAAATTGCTGCTAAAGAGAAAGTCCAGCAGTTATATATAGCATCTAAACTCAATCCTGAAAAATGCAAGGAACCTGTCAAGCCAGTACCAGTGAGAATTAAGGCCAATGTGGATGTGAGATTTGACAAATCCAAGTCCGAACAAGGAGATTGCCCCATAGTGCACCCACAGCTGAAGAATTATAAAGAACAGGATGTTCAAGAAGTCTGTAGGATTCTTTCATCCTCCATGGATTGCACCTACATCCAGGAAAAATTGGAGAAAAGCACCATTCAGTTCACCCCAAAACTTGTTTCAGAGATTTTGCGCAGATGCAATATGCATGGTAACGCTGTGCTAAATTTTTTCTCATGGGTGGGAAAGCAAACTGGTTATAGACATACTACAGAAACTTACAACACGGCAATCAAAATTGCAGGATGTGGGAAAGATTTTAAGCATATGCGCAACCTATTCTTTGAAATGAAAAGAAATAATTATCCCATAACATCAGATACATGGACTATCATGATAATGCTTTATGGTCGACCAGGTCTGACACAGATGGCTTTGAATTGTTTTGAAGATATGAAAGCTAATGGTTATAGCCCAAGTAGTAGTACATACAAGTATTTGATCATTGCCTTGTGTGGGAAGAAAGGTAGGAAGGTGGACAAAGCCATTAAACTTTATGAGGAGATGATCTGTGCTGGATCCGTTCCTGACAAAGAACTGGTTGAAACTTACCTTGGTTGCTTATGTGAAGTTGGTAAGGTGTTGGATGCTAGAAGATGCACAGATTCTCTTCAAAAATTTGGTTATACAATTCCTCTTTCTTATTCCTTGTTTGTTAGGGCTCTTTGTAGAGCTGGGAGAGTTGAAGAAGCTTTAACACTAGTCGATCAGGTTGGAGCAGATAAATCTACTTTGGATCATTTAACTTGTGGAAGCCTTGTTCATGGACTACTGAGAAAAGGACGATTAGAAGAGGCAGTAGCCAAGGTGGACTCCATGAGACATGCAGGCATAACTCCTACCATCCATGTTTATACATCTTTCATAGTTCATTTCTTTAAAGAGAAACAGCTGGGAAAAGCTGTAGAAACTTTTGAAGAAATGCAACTATCAGGTTACGAACCAACCATTGTTACATATTCTGCTCTTATACGTGGATACATGAACATGGGAAGGGTTGATGATGCATGGAACATCTTTTACCGGATGAAATTGAAAGGACCATTTCCTGACTTTGAAGCATATTCTATGTTTCTTTCTTGTCTCTGTAGGGTTGGTAGATCTGAAGAAGCTCTGAAGCTAATGTCTGAAATGCTGGATAGCGGGATTGTTCCCAGTACCATTAATTTTAGAACAGTTTTTTATGGGCTAAACAGAGAAGGCAAGCAAGATTTAGCCCGTGTTGTGTTACAACAGAAGGCCGAACTGCTAAGAAAGCGCAAGTGTATAATATAGTTTAATTCCCATAATTATTTCCAGGATTTGTTGAATTTGTTTGAGTTATAATTTCTTGTCAAATATTTAGGAGAAAATACAGATTACCCCCCTAAGCTTGCATATAAGTTTCAAATGTAACACTTAACCCCTTAAAGTATCCAAAACATTGAAAGCATTGGCGAGATGTAAAAATTGACGTCTTCGCTCACGCTATGCTCACATGATCCCTCTCCCTCCTATTTTGCCTTTGATGTTATGGCAAGAGTCTTCGCCAAAGCAACAAAATAAAAATAAAAAAATTGGAGCTCAAAATTTTGGAACGAATTGCAGGCGCGCAAGGCAGAGCATATTGAACGAATTGCAGTCACGTATTTTATTCTTTGATTTTTTTGGAACAAATGATTTATTTTCAATGGAGATTTTCATGTAGAAAACTATATATTTTGGTATATAATTTTTTTGAAGCCCTTAATTTTCCCAGCTTGTTCTACATTTTCGTTTTTTATTTTATGTTCATTTGCTTGATTATTAAAATGGATATATATATATAAGTGAGTTGTTGATGCAAATCTAAGAGCACTAAAATGATTAAAAAACAGAGCAATAGGATTAAAAAAAGAAAAGAAAAAAAGAATCCATGTTCTACGCATTTAGCTCAAATAGATTTAAATAAAAAATTTGAAGATATGTTTCTGGTTTTTTCTTGATAGAGCATTGGCATTATTATCTTTATTGTCGTCTATATTAGATATGGCACCACGGAGGTCACTTACTGACTGAGCCAAACTATAAGTATGAAGAAGGTATTGGGGATGTATTATCCCACGGTGATTTATGAAGCTGAGCGAAGCTTGCAAGTTGCTTTCTGTGTTGTTGGATGTTTGATCAGAAAGAGATTTTTTATTGCAGGTGGCAGTGCACCAGAGATTGAGCGTTCAAGGCAACTAAGTGCCAGGGCAAGATGTTGCTTGGGATAGAGGGTTACTGTGTTGGAGGCACTAGAAGTTATTCCTTAAACCCTAGCTGAGAATGTTGGTTCGAACCCCATCGTAATTGTTACTGAGCTGAGAAATCTGTCATGTCCAAGGTGAAATTAATGCTGGAATCGTGTGAGAAAGGGGCAGATTACAAGCATCTTGGAGGAGAACGCAGTGCAGCCATTAGAATTTTGACTTGCTTTTAAAATTAATGTGAGAGGGGTGAGTTGGTGATTGTTTAAGGAAATTTTGACTTGCTTTTAATATTTTGATCTTTGTTGTAGTTCTAGAAGTTATTGTAAATTCTTCTACTGTAATGTGCATTGAGAACTAACGGTTTGTCCTTTAGTATTTTGATCTTTGTTTAAAGAAATCGTTGCATGATTAACAACGATTTCAATCTTTAGGATACTTCAAGGATGTTGTATTTGGAACTTTATGTACTAAATTTGATACTAATAAACTTTATGTACTAATTTTGATAATGACAAAAATTTAAAGGGGTAATCTGTATTTTACTCCATTCTTGGTTTAGAATGTTGTTTCCTTTAAATGTTTTTATTTCCTTCTCAATTATACAAAATTACAAATAGATGAATACATTGCTATCTCTCCTTGCTAGAAACATTTCATAATCATGTGATAATATCAATTCGATTGCTTAAAAACCGATAGAGCCACTTCAATAGGCCAAGTGACTCTTCAAATCTCTCACACTGACATACGTTGTGCAATGGCAGAATAAATTAAAGAATACATCTTTGTGGAACCATCAGCTTGTTGGACGCCGGCAAGATAAATTTTATGGTAGCAGCAGCACAATGAGAAAAATGAGGCTGGAAGCAATGAAATCCTGCCAAATGATAAATATTTTCATTTTCATCTCTTCCAAGTGTATTATAAATAAAGAATAACAAGTCAATAAAAAGATCATCTCTTCCAAGTGTATTATATATAAAGAATAACAAGTCAATAAAAAGAGAAAGAGAAACAAACCTATGTTAAAGCTTCTTAACAATTTCGTCAATTACACGGTCATAGTAAGTCATTCTCTGAATATAACTTTTAGCTTCTTCAAAGTTTTGGCCTTGAAATGCATTAGCAAAGGCTTTAGACCAATGTTTCAGTTTCTCCTCCATCTGGTGAACAGTTTGACATCAGGATGATAAGAACAAGCGACATCAAAGTAATCGTAATCCAATTTTGACAAGTAATGTCTAGGTGGAAGATTATAGATTGACAGAGTCTCTCCATAGCATTCTTCAATATAAAATCTAATGAAGTCCATAATCTTAAGGGCTTTTATTCAAAAATTTTTTACACAGATAAAATTTTGATTTGTTTAAAGCAATTAAACTATGGTGAATGCAGCAACTTTTTTTGTCACATTTCAAACACTTAGAACACTATAGTATGTACGTCAATTCTGACCATTTAAGCGTCTGCTGGTACCTGAGAGAGAAGATTGTTCAACGCCTCAGAGTCAGCAGCTTCTTCAACTGCTTCCCTGATTTCCATAATCTGCAGTAAAATGAGTAACAGAGTAGATTGGAAATCAGGCTTTTTCTTTTAATTTAAATTTAAAGTATCTTGCATACTATAAGAAATGATTTTAAGTAAATTTCAAGCCAGAATCAAGTCAGGGTCTACTTAATTACCTCCGATAGCAATTCTGGATCTGAAACTGTCCGTTCTTCATCCACTTCTACTCCTTCAAGCTTCATCTGAAAAATAAGGGGTAAAAACTACTTAATAACAGGTGGAAGATAGAAGTGAACAATCAACAAATAAGGAGTTAATGAAAAGCATTTATAAGATACTCTTCCTAATCCCAGCAAAGCCCATTTATTTTACATGTTTTTTACACTTTAAACTCTGAGGCACATAGATAGGTTCATTTATTTCTTCCATCAAATATTGTAGCTTATTCATCAACTAATTTCTTATTCTTATAACTATTGATTCACCACCTCTTCACAGTTCTGCCGCTGCAATAACGTATAATCGTTTCAGAATTTATGGACAGTGGGTATTCAAGTATGCTTACCATGTAGATTCCTCTTAATAATGGTTTCCTAAGTGTACGGTATGCATCAATCACCCTTGCAGATTGTTCAGCAGCAAAGTCTCTTTCTTTCTAAAAGGAAAAAGAAAAACCGTTTACAGTTACGCAAACTATATTTTTTATCATCACCATCATCATCATCAGAGAGAGAGAGAGAGGGAAAGAGACAGTAGGAAGGAGAATAGTCAGACAAACCTCAGATTTTGAATGTACTAGATCAGGATGCAGTTTCTTCTGCCATTCTTTGTACTTGCTCTCCAAATTACTATCCTCTATATCATACTTCTTCTCCCTGCACAAAAGTGGAAAGAGAAAACTTATTCGTTTGAATTTATGAACCAATCTATCAAAATAATTAGACAATAATAGTCAATTTCCCTAATTTACACACAGAAGCCCATCAGCATAAAATCATAAATCATCCGATTATCATAATGTCCAAAACACAGAAGATTGAAATACATAATAGCATTCTTTGCTTGATGAAAATAAGAGTTTAAAAGAAGAAGAGGCAAGAAAATTATATCTGGAGTGAACCCAATTATCAAGTTTAGCCTTACTAGTTAAATTCGTCAAATTTATTTTTGTTTATTCGAAAAAGAATCACCAGAAACTTCTGCCTTCCCGTTTTGATTTTCTCTGCTATCAAAGCAAGCAGTCTATAAGCTCCAATCTTCCATTTTAATTATCTATCAATATTTTAAAAATTAAAACTTCCCCAACAATTTTAGCATCCAGAACAATGAGTGATCAGAGACTTACAAACCAAATATATCGAAATAGTCCGCAGAGTTATCAACTGGTTGAATGCTCCGACAGGACTGGCAGAACAGAAACGGGGCTGATTCAGGCATAGCACGACAGTTCCAACATCTACTTTCGAGTTTCTTAGATGAATCGGAGTAAAATAATTTCCCGGAATACCTGGGATTGCCCAGATTGTAGTAATTGAGGCTGTGAAAAAGACGATCATGGTATTGCGGAAGGGGCCGCGGCGAAGGTGAGATGTAAATAGAACATTTGATTTGTGAAGAAGAAATTGTTCTGGGTGAGCAAGCGGGAACCGAAGCTGAACTTCGTCTCGATAAGGTGAAAAGAGGCGTGTAGAGCTTCTTCTTCGACATTGCAGAAGCTCCAAGCGTAAGATACTAGAAAGCAGAAGCAGGCTCCGGTCGGGAAGCGAGGCACCGAGGGGCTTCTGATTGGAATGAAAGCTAGTTAAACATCTACATACTCAAAATATGTAGGAGAATTATGCAGGGTAATTAACTTTACTGAATGCCATATTTTCTATATATTAAAAAAAATAAAAAGCTGAATGCATGGATTGGTGGTATTGTGTTGGTTATATTGATAGATATAATTCTTTAAAAAAAATGATAAATTTTAATTAATATAAAAAATAAATATAAAATTGAATTTCAAATGAAAATTAAGAGTTATAATTAAATACAAGAGAAAATCTCTGAACTCCAATTTAATAAATATAGAATATTTAAAATTTATTTTCAATAATTATAATATTTTCTCAATATAAATTCAAGAAAAAAGATGCATGTTTAATTAGTTATGAAGGCCTTGAACTAGAATTACATGCCCCCTGCAAGGCAAGTTATTGTAATTACATTAAATTTTGGATTCCATTTTCCAAATTCAAAAATAGTAGGAGTGAAATGTTTAAACCACTAAAAATATACTCAAAATTCTAAAGAAGAAAGCAAAACCTTCAAATAATATCATATCCACCTCAATGTATTGGCCAATGTGAAATCCAATTTTTATATGACAGGATGCAGATTGAAGAGCAAGAATTACAGAAAAATAGCAGAACTCTTGTAATTATCTGGAACATCTAAGACGTGATGTAAATAAAAAGGAAATATTCATTACAGAAATTTGTGACAAGAATTCCGTTATTAGTAATTATTGTAAACAGCATCCAAGTACATTATGAAGATTAACCATCCAGGAAAAAAAAAAAAAGAACGTAACCTAACGTAAATAACTAAATATGGCTCAAATATTACTTGTAAAACTAAAGGGAAGAAAAAGAAAATTCTGGTTCGTGTGTGTTACAATCAGAGCAATCCTCCTGTATGGTGTCACAAAACCTGTATAATTTATTGAGGCTTGGGATTCTAACAAGAAAATCTGCTGCTCTCAGCTGTTTCAATTCTCCTTTTTGAACTGAGACAGAAAACATAAGTATTGAAACTTATTCAGCCTGCTTGGCTTCTTTGGTTTATTTGAAGACACTTGTTGAATTGCAATGCCATTTAATTGCGTGTTACTGTGTATTGTTTCGTCCAACGTTGTTGCCCCATTCTTCAAAGGAGACAAGGCAACATGTCTTGTCTGGTTAGGTCTTGAAAGATTCTGCTCTGGTGAAGCCGGTACTACCTTGTTATAGTTTGCCACTTCCTTCAAGTCAGAACTTGTTCCTGCATACCTGCTTGCAGGGAATGAGAAAGGAGAATCAGAACATCTATACAAAAAAGCTACTTTGCTATAGTCTGCCACTTCTTTGGGTCAGAATTCTACTCGCCCCTCAAACTACCTCGTACAAATACACAGTCTGAACGAAATCCTAGACTCAATTTAAATGATAAATCACCATCACTAAAACTTATACTAATTTATGTATTTTCTCACATAAATTTAAGAGTTGAAATTTAATGATTGGCTCAATCTCACATCTTGTGTAGATTGAGTCTAACCAAGAATCCTATTTGGCTTAGATATTTATCATGTATACCTGTTGAACTAATAAACTGGGGAAAGTAAGAGAAAAGAAACAGAGAGATTGTAAAATGATCACCTTAAGCTGTGAATGCTGGAGTTACTTCCTAGGGCTTCTTTTGAAGCTCTTCCCTGTATCTCTTGATTTGATACTTCTGTACAAATCTCACCTTTTGAACTGTTCTGATCAAATTTTTGGGAAGAGGAAGCAGCCAAGTCCAGTTTTCCCATGTATTTGGACTTCTCGTCCGCTCCGCTAGAAGATTTATGTAGATGATTTCCATATTGCCGAACAATAGAAATAGCTTTCTCTAATGTTTCTAGAGCCTTTTCTACCTCTGAACTGATACGTGCATGTCTTTTGCCCTTTAGTACACTCATTGCATCAACTTCCTCAACTGAAATATCATTTACTTTCTCATCATCCTCCTCAAATGGCACAATTTCTTCATCATCTGCTTCTTTAATCTCGCCAAATGTTTTGCTATCGTGTGGTACCACTGCATTCATTTTCTGGGGCATGGAGTTGTTTGCAAGTTGGTTATCCTCTTGAAATACATCTTTGGCCTTAGGTTCAGTGGCAATGTTCCCATTTTGCTTAAGCCCCTCCTCACCCATAGCCATCTTTGATCGACTAACACCATATAGGGCTTCTCGTATTCTAGCATACAAGGGGTCCCGCAATGCCTCACGGAATTCATTATCTTCTCTCTTCATAGAAGTCACTGCCTATAGCAACATCAAGGGTTGGATAATGGTGAAAAGATGATGGGGAAAAAAGGATATTAAGACAGGTGTTTAATATTTATGAGCAAGCAGAAATTGGGGAATCAACTGAATCCAGTTTTAAGAAAACCAATGCATTTAAACACTACTATCTAGGTTATATGATTTAGTTACAGAATCAGTGGAACTATGCAGCACTGAAATCATATGTAAATGATATTATTATTTATTTCCTCATTAAAAACAGAATCATTGTTTTATCTCATTGGTTGGATGCCATAAACAAAGTGAGACTTTGTTGGAAGCCTGAAAAGAATTTACAACCTTCTGATAGAGCCTGAAACCATTGCCGATAAGCTGCCTTGAGACAAAGTTTATAAGGGATGGGGGTACAAAATCCAGCTTTACATCCATATTTGTTATGGTCCTGCAAATTTTTGGCAGAATTTAAGTCTATTTCAGGGTTGCTGATTAAAATCCATTTTGCCTTGCACGGTATTGGCAATCAAGCCAAACAACCAGTCTAGTTCAATAGTACATAAGGCCAGTTTGATCACTTATTGCCTTCAGAAACTAGTAAGAAATGAATTGAATAGGTAACTTATAATGCAAACATAAAAATGGCTACGCACGGGAGCAAACAGAATCAATCAGATAAAAAATCAACACAACTAGAATAAAACCTCTCCCAAAAACACATTAGATGGCAAGCATACGAGATAGCAACCATAAAATAAAAATAAAAATCATAGTGAGAATCATTGGATTCCCAGATGATCCCAAACCCAAGCCCATCATTCATAATCAGAATCCTTTAATAGCTGGATTGTCAGTAATGCCAAATAGCCCAACCCAGGAAAAATTTCTAAAGCAGCAAATTCAGACATTTTTTCCACATAATATACACATCTAATAAAGTAACGTGCATTAATCATGATCTGTGACCGGTGATTGTTTGCTCATTTAAGTTCATCACTCCATTTATGCGTAACACTCACAAAACTCACCGAAAGTAACTTCTTTCAGCTGTAACCTTTTGCAAAGCAAAGCCTCCAACTACATCAATTCTCACCACATCCTTTGCTTCAGGAATTGCCTCATTGTTGAAACCATGAACGGTCCCATTAATGCTATTTGACCCAGGGACCTGAAAGGAAATTTATCACACAGTTCTTGGAAGATAGATATCTCTAGAATTAAACGTGGGGGAGGGGGGGGGGAAGACAGAAGGCTAAGGTGATACCGTATTCATAAGAACAACAATTAGGTCTTCTTGAAAGTACTCAAACAGATAGTAGTGCAAGACAGCCTCCCTCATAGATAGTGGCCATGAAACCTTCACCCTTTCTTCCAAAATTTGGAGCAAGATATGCAATTAAAAAGTGAAGACATTTTTAGCCAGAGAAACTTTAAAAAGTGAATATATTTTAGTGATGCCAGTATGACAAACCTCACTAGAGATATTTGTTCCCTAATCCCAACCTTCTGCAAGCATTCAGCTGATATGATTTTGAAAGAGGGAACAGTAGACTGTGGCCACCTGAGAAATGAAAATTTCATTGAATTTAAAAATGGTGAAAGATACTCAACATTAGTACACAATTACTTGGATGCAATCCACTTTTAAACTTGCAGAAACATCTAAGAATGCCTCGTAACAAAAATAAGTCAAATGATTGCAGAAAACATATCTTGCAAACTATAATTTTTCAATGGCCAAAACTTATATTTTGCCACTACAGTTCTTTTCATAAATTGGCGTACTTTAAACTATATATAGGATGGCCTAAAAAGCATAAGGACCATGTATAGGAATTCTTCGGAAGTACAAACATGACACCACATTTTAGAGTCTTTGTAGAATTAACTATAGACTAAATATGATCCTCACCATTTCTTGTACAGGAAAGTCTCCCATGAGATACACAAACCTGTAATGGAATATAAACTCACAGTAAATTTCACATGTTGAAATCAACAACATAGCTTTCATTAATAAAAGATAATGCCAAAGAGTTCTGTTGTTCCAGTCTGACTCACAGACATCTACAGGCCCATCCACATAACCTTCCACCAGCATTGTATGAAAAGGAGTGCCCTCTGGTCCTTCACGATACATAACTCGAAACTCTTCATTATCCTGTTTCAACTGTTGAAAAAAGCAGGCTCATACAAAATGTCCCCGGAATTTGAGTAAAGAGATCATGCATCTAATGTGGGAAATGATGTTCAAGGAAAAATCACATGGAGAAAACTACAAAGATCAGATAGCATACTTTCCAATCAGTGTGTGATGTTTTAGATCCCTCACTATCATCAACTGAAGCACTTCTTAACATATCAAGAAACTGCGATACTTTTGCAGTTCTATTTTCTATTATATTCTCGTCAAATCCTGCAAAATCAAACAGAATGAAAAAAGAGAAGACAAGTTTGATGAACTTTTATAATAATTGCATTAAGTAATTAACATTGCTTCCAAAGTGAATTGAATGAAAATAGGGGACATAATAACCTTCTGTTATTTGTTCTGAATAAGAACTTAGGAATTGACTTCTGACAATGTTTTTAAGTTTCTCCTCATTTGTCAGATCAGGTAAGGCAAGGGTCTTGTCCAGCGTCTCCCTATATTGCACGATCTTTTGTTTCTTCTCCATCATTACATCTCCAGGGAAAGTAGGTAGTTGCTTCTGTCAAATAAAATAGCCATTAAAAAGCCTTCCATATTTCTCAGCAGTGAACTACAGTGATCGTAGTTCTTTGGTTAAATAAGAACAGCTACTCAAATATAATATATATCTCGTCAATGGTTAGCTTAAAGCCACTTATAAATTGTGTACAAATTGATCCAAAAGAAGCAAGTTTCAAAGGATTGGCTATGTACGGCCCCTCTGAATTAGCCCAACTGTTGACAATTCGCTATGTAGAATGTTCAACTAATGAAGTCGTAAAACATAAAGCAGTAAAGTCATATATAATGTCCATAACAATACTTTCATTTGAAGCTATGAACTACAACCCCTTTCTGTTAAAAGACATATAAAACAGATAAAATTCAACAGTCAAAGCCTCTCGCTGCCAACTTTGAAAGAAGTCAGTCAATTGACCCCCTACGCCCCCTAGCTTTAAACACGGAATAAACATAATTTTGAAGAAAAACCACCAGCATTAAGATCAATACTCAATAAGCAATACCCAAACTTAGGCTCTAATTGAACATACTTTGTCTCCATTACAAGCAAATACTAAAAGGAAATGTAAACTAAGAACAAAGATGCATAGTCTTACATGCAATTTATCAAAATCCCATATTCATGGAACCTTTCGGCACCTGGTCTTCGAGCACTCTGAATACAATTACAGAATCAGAAATCTGAAATTCTCAGAATTCAAATGCAGATCTTAAATAGAATCATTTATCCCAACTGAGAGGAGACAGAGTTAGCTGATGTTCAACCACCAAGACGGATAAAGGACATGAGCTTTCATTAAGCAACAAGATAACGAATTCAGACAAAAAGCAGAAGCTCGAATTAATATGGATGATGGGAAGAACCGAACTATCAATAATAAATAATAAATAAATAAATAATAAAGAACAAAGAGATCGCTTTTGGAAAAAGTTTGAGACTTGAAACGAAATCAAACGTATGTGCCGCGTCGAAAATAAAGTTAGAAGCGTCAGAGGCTGCTGGGGACCACGGAAACACATGCACGCAGAGATGGGTAGGAAAAACCAGCACAGAAACTAAATGGTATAGGTTTGGCATCGCCAAATTGATTAATTTGTGTGAAAAAGTTTGTAACCTTATACTTTGCAAACAGTAAGAAAGGCATATTAGAAGATGGGCGAAGGAAGAAAAGGTAGTGGCATTTTTAGCTGATGATTCAGTGGTAAGAAACAGACATTGCACGTGTCATTGTTTCATCGATAGTCACGATCGGCATCGGTGCTGAAATTGCGTCGTGGTTAAGCAAATCGATGCAGCTAGATTCTCGTGTGTGTTATTCCAAATCCATTTATGTTTGGCGATGCGCTAAATCCAGACCGACACACCTCTGCTTGTATTTTACAGCGGGATATACCCAAATCCATTGTAACAATTTATAATTAATAATAACAATAACAAGCTTGTAAAAATATTGTTAAATAAAAAATTTAATATAAAAATATATGATGATTGTCATCAAAATTTAGTTGAAAAATGAACAAAAGTATATTTGAAATAAAGTAAAGTAATAGCCAAGATCAGAACAGAAAAGCAGTGGCAGTACTAAAATATATAATAAAAATAAAATATTATATTATATTAAATTAAATTAATATATATATTAAATTGTAAGTGCAATGATTTTCTTAAAAGTATATAGTTATGTTATATGATTGCGCTTGAAATAATTTCATATTTTGAAGTCATTACATAATTAATTCATTATCAATCATGTTAAATAAATGTTTCGCAATATATATATAATTGAATAATCATTAATTGATTTTTCACAATTTTGTAAAATAATGTTTTTCTATAATTGTTATAGTCACACCTAAAATTAACGCTATGCTCATCTGCTATAAATATTTTAAATTTCTATTTGAAAAGAATAGAAATCTACACAACTAATCTTATTACATACTATTAATTGTGAATATATTTATTGTATATGATTTCTTAGTTTTTTTTTTGTTGTTGTTGATCATTAGAAGATGCAAGAATGAAAAAGATAAATTTCTTTTATTTCTTATGATCTATCACATTTTCCAAAAAAAAATATTCTTTTTTATTTATCACTTTAGAAATTTAATAAAGCATTAAATATATATTTTAATTTTATCCTTTTTATTAATAGATACTTTATTATTCTATATTTTTATTTTAAAATATCTCAATAAATTTATTCTGTTACTTTCTCTCCATTTTCAACCGTGTTAGAATTTGTATATAAAATAAAAGAAAGAGAGAGAAAATTACGTGTACATTTAAATATGATCATTTTTAAGTAAAGAAAGGAATAAAAATGAAGTAAATTTTGATTTTGAAATATAGGTTGTCTTGAAAAGTTCATTAAAAAATAAACAAATAAATTTATTTTCTTAATTTATGTAAAATCAATTATGTGTGAAAAATGATAAAGGATGGATCAAATAATCAAGCCATAGATTTTGAACCTTAATATAACGTGTGTTTACATAATAAGCTAATTTATAATATATTAATTTGAAAGTCATTTGATTTGTAAAAATAGTATAAGAAGTATAACTTCTCAAAAAGTAAGATTTTCTTCAATCCTTTAATTAATTACTAATTACAAAAATGAAGGAAATATAACATTTTGAAAACTTCTTTTTCTCAAAAATTATAAAAAGTTATTTACCCGTACTTTCTAAGTAAGTTAAACTTTTCATGTCTTTCACAAGTCGACATACTAAATTATCCTTACTTAATTTAGTGACTATTTTAACCTTTTATCATCATTATTTAAAAATTATTACACATATAATTTATTAATAAATATAAATATACTTGTTTAAATATCATTAATTATATAAAATATAATTTCTTATAATAATTAGAATAAGCATTGCATAAAATAAATATTAAATGTTATATCATAAATATTAAAACATGATTATTTTATATTTTTATTTATTTAAATTATATTTTATTTTAATTATATTAAAATAATTTAAGATATATATATATATATATATAAAAGAGACATCTTAATTTTTTTATATAAAAAATTTTATTATTTTTTAAATTAAATTAAAATAAAAAATTACTAATTTAAAAAATTATGGTGGAAAGAAAAATTAATAATATAGTTTAAAAAATATCATTAGAGATAATTAAAATCTATCAATATTTCTTCTTTTTATATAAAAATTTTGAAGAATATATTAATTATTTTTAATAATGTTTCCTAGTAAGATCAAAATTAAACCAAATAAAATACAAAAATTTAGTTCTTAATAAGTATTAATTTTTTAGTATTAATCGAATAATTTTGAGCACTTCCTTAAAAGTTCATAAAGAAATTTACTTCTTATGAAATTTAAATTTCTACCAAAACTTACTTCATATGTGAACCAAACAATTCCTTAATTAATAAGTTATAAGTTAATTCTTAAAGGTATTTAGCAGTTAGTAATTTAAAAGGTTTTATTTAAGAAATTTCATAAAGTAACTTATAAATTAGTAACTTTTTAAAATTTTTAAATTTACCTTTTTTTCCTTTTAATTAGATGACAATCAATATTCTAATTATGTAAAAAAATATTTAACATATTCTTATTAATTTACTATAAATAAATAAACATATGATGTTATAAAATATAATTAATTAATTTTTTATTATATTATTATTTTAATAATAAATAAATAATATGTAAAATATTAAACATAATTAATCAAATTTTTTGTAAATATATTTTTATTTTTGGATATTTTTATTATATTAATATAATTTAATCTGAAAATAAATATAAACGAATTTAATCAATATAACTATTTACATTAATATATTCTTTTACACTTTTTTGCTAATTCAACAATTAATTTTGTCAAATACTTCTAATACAATTAATTAGTTTATTCATTATAAACTTTCAACCTTATCTGCTTGTTACTTCAAATAAAATAGTAATAGTTAAAAAACAATTAATTTGCGTTTTAATACTTTAGTAAGTATAAAATGTGAAACATAACGAGCACACTTTAAATAGCATATATAATAGCACATAAAATGTTAAAAATTTTAATGAAGACATATGCTTATATTAAAATATATATGTATTATCTAGATAAATAGCCATGTACGTGGGTGGCACGGCCCAACCATAAAAAAATAAGATTTTATTTTTTATGATTTAATTATTAATTTATTTTTTTACAATTTGATTAATATTTGAGTTAAGCCTAAGTCATGATTATATGAATTGAATTCATGATTAATTAATATAATTATATATTATAAAAAATTATATTTAACTAATTTTATTATAAAAATACTTAATTTAACATAATTAAATAATTTATATATTTAAATAGTTTACTATTTATTTAAATATGTATTTTTAATATAAAAATATTTTTATTTAAAATAATAATAAAAATAAAAGTAATAAAACTCTTAAATTAAATTTCAAGTAATATCTAATTTTAATTAGATCAAGCCAAACTATTTAATAAATAAATGGGTCATATTTGCTTTCACATATTTGTATTTTATGCATTCATGTATGAAAAATTAAGTTCAAAACTAACCACTTGACTCATGTATACCTCTACAAATAAATCACTTTAGTATATAATATAAATGTTATTCTCACAATAATTTCATATGGTTTCTATATAATTGTGGAAGTTTTATGTTATATTTACCTCTTAGTGTTTGCCATTTTCAAAGTCGATTTATGCATGTTTTGAATAATTCATCTCTTTTGGGTAATAAAGTCATATGCTGAAAATAGTTCCTAGATTGAGAAAAAAATAATTATACATAACTTAATTTATGTTTAATGATATCAATTAATAATTGATTATATAATTTTTTATTTGAATAATGTATACAATAATCATTTTTATTGTTAAATTATTAAGAAGGATGATAAAATTGATATGAATATAGCAAATTATTAATTTTTTAATTTTTATATCAATTTTTGTATAAGAGAATGTACATATAATATATATTATTTAATATATATATGTACTTGGTCCAATTATCTTATTTAATTTATATATTGTATTATTTAATATACATTCTTATTTATTCAAATCATTTTTTATGAACAAAAAAGTTTAATTTTTATATTAAAAAATTTAGGGTTAATTTCATTTTCAGTCCCCTTAGTATATGTTTTGTTTGCATTTAATCCCTCTTAAAAAAAATCTATTTTGATCCCCTTAAATTAAAACTTAAATATTTTTTATCCTTCTGTTAATTTTATCCATTAAGTTAATAGAAAACGAGAAAAGAAAGAGGAAAAAGAAAAAAAGAAAAAAATTAAATATATAATTTATTTATTCATTAAAATGAAAAAATAAAAATATTAAAATATTAAAAATATTTAATTAATAATTATAGTAAATGATATATCAAAACATTTTAAAAAATAAGAAATTTATTTATTTTTTAAAGAAATTAATAAAATTATATTTAATTATTGTACTAAATAGGATAATTGAACATTAATGAATTTGAGTGCATAATTTATTTTGTGTTTAAATGATAACTTATTTTTTATAATTTATTCAAGCAATTACAAATTTTCTTTTACTTAAAATATTTACATTAAATATTTCTCAAGAAAATTAATTATTATTAAAGTCATCCTAAATATGAAATTAGTTTGCACAATCTAATAAATAATTAATTTCATATTTTTATTGTTATACCAAATAAGTATACTTGTTAATTTTAATTTATTATTTATTAAATACACTCAAATTATTTTAATCATATATTCTTTTTTTGTTATCAATATTTTCTTTCTTTTCTAGTGTATTAAGACCCTTTTAATTTGAGTATATTTTATTTATAATAAATTAAATTTAAAAAGTATACTTATTCAATATAAAAGTAATTAATAATTTATTAGTATGTAAATTGATTCTATATTTGAGATAATTTTTTAAGTGATATTTGATGTAAAGATTTGATAGTGAAAGATAATTTACAATTGAATGAACAAATTATAAAAATAATTTTTTATTTAAACATAAAATAAATTACACACTTAAATAAATTAACAATCAATGATTCTATCTATTGTGATAAAATAAGGCATTAAATTTGTTATGGTAGATTTAAAAATTTTAATTAAATATGATTTTAAAATAATTAGTAGTTTTTTAAAATAATTAGTAATTTTATTAATCACATTGAAAAGTAAATAAATTATTATTATTTTAAATATTTTGATATATTATTTAGTTTAATTGGGGATTAAATATTTTGATTATTTACTTTTTTTCTTTTATTTTTATTTTTCTTATCTTAATAAATAAATAAATTACTAAAAAGTATCCCAAATATAAAATTAATTTACAAACTAATAAATTATTAATCACTTAATTTTATTTCTATATTAAATAAGTATACTTTTTAAATTTAATTTATTATAAATTAAATATATTCAAATTAAAGGGATCTTGGCACACTAAAAAAAAGAAGAAAATAGTAATAAAATAATAAATAATAATTTAAAATTAAAAAGTATACTTATTTGATATAACAATGAAAATATGAATTTAATTATTTATTAGAGTATGTAAACTAATTTCAAATTTAGGATGACTTTTAATAATAATAATTTATTTTCTTGAAGAATATTTAATGTAAAGATTTTTAGTAAAAAAAATTATAATTAGTGGAATAAATTATAAAAAATAACTTATCATTTAAACGTAAAATAAATTATATACTCAAATATATTAATGATCAATTATTCTATTCAGTGCAATAGTTAGATATGATTTTAATATAATTACTAATTTTATTGATTTCTTTAAAAAATAAATAAATTTCTTATTATTTTTTAAATATTTTGATATATCATTTATTATAATTAGTAATTCAATATTTTGAGTATTTTTTTAATGTTATTTTTTTATTTTAATGAATAAATAAATTATATATTAAATTTTTTTATTTTTCTTTCTTTCTTTTTTTACTTTTCCTTTTTTTTTTCCTCTTTTTTCCTCTTTTTCTCTTTTTTCTCCCTCTTTTCCATTAAATTTAATGAAAAAATTAACACAAGGACAAAAAACATTTAGATTTTAATTTTAGAGGAACCAAAATAGATTTTTTCATTTAAAGGAGACCAAATGCAAATAAAACATATATTAGGGGGCTAAAAATAAAATTAAGTAAAAAGTTTATGTTTATTTTGATATTATTAATTTAAAAAATTATAATTAATTAAATTATAAAATTTTAAAATTTATTCATAAATTTAAAATGAAAAATGGGGTTATTATAAATATAAAATTTAAAATTATTACTACTAAAGAAAGGAGAGTGAAGATAAAAGGATAAAACTAAGGTTTATAGAGATATAAAATTTTAAAATTTTCTTTCAATAGTGATGATAATAAAATAAAATATTTTAAATACTTTATTTTCTAATACAAATTATTATTTACAATTAATTATAGAAAATTTTCAAAATTAAAATCAAATATGTAAAAAATAATAATTAATTATTTAATTTGCAGTCATTAAATATGATTTCTAATCACTGTATCAATCTTGCACTAAAATATACGACCGAAAAGTCATAAAATTCTGATTGACTTCAAATTGAGTAACATATATGTATATGCCTAGAAATTATGGTTGATTAATTATTACAAATACCTTATTTTATGATTAAGATACATATTTTCCTTTGTTTTAAAGGAATAAATTTCTAATGCTATACTAATATTGAAAATTTATATTATTCTCATACAAATAATATTAATTATATTATTTTTTCAACTTAAATAATTTATTTTCTTAAAAATAATTGATTTATAATATATTATTATCTATTTTTTATGGAAAATTAGTTATTTTTTGAAAAAAATTATTAAATTTTTAAAAAATAAATTCAACAATATTTATATAAAAATAAAACTAAATTTTTAGTGTTAACGTAGCACTTAAATTTTTTTCTTCCCAAAGAAATATGTTGGCTAAAGATTAAGTCATATGTTGATTCATGTTTAAAAGAGAGATGCGTTGATTTAAATGTTATTTATTAATAAGACTAAAATAACTAAACAAGCAAATTGATGAAATGAAAATGAATTTTGAGTGAATGGAGATGACAATATAATATAATATTTTAAAAATTGGATCTGGCTACTTGGTTTAACCAGAAAAATCGTGAGTTGATCATATAATCAATAATCAATCCTTTAAAGTCAATTATAAAAGATCAATAAATTAATGATAAATTTGGTCAAATCAGACGAATTGTTCATGATTTTCACAGTTCAACTAATTGATTTTTTTAAAATTATTATTATTTATAAATGTAATATCATTTTTACTTAATATTATGTACATATTCAAAATTTAAAGTCCCAAGTAATCAAAAATAATATTTTTTCTAAAGTCATAAAACTAGAAAATTTAGTTCAATATTTATTTTTTTGTGATAACTTAAATTATAACTTATAAAATTATGAAATTATTTGACAATATTTGAAATATTTTTATATTATATATATAATTTTAATTTTATGATGATTTGATTATTTTTAATTATTATACATTTAAATTTTTAATATATATTATAATTCCAATTCAATCCTAATTTGATCACAGTTGAATTATTAAATTTAAATTACTCTCATTTTTTAATTCAATGTTCAGTTTAGTTTTTAAAATATTGATAAAACTTCATTTTTCATCATTTTTTCACTTATTTGAAATAATTAAAAATTTCTCAGATGAAGTGTTATCATATTACTAGTTGTTTAATTGCCACAATACTTAAATAGTTATTAGGAGCGATTTGCCATCATTTCTAAAGTAACAATGAGACAAAGTCGCTTAAATTTTCGTTTAAATACGGTTTAAGCACATTATATTTTTATTTAATTTTTTATAACATTCAATAATTTTAAACATGATTTCTATTTTCTCTCTACCTTTTCTTGCACAATATATTTTCACCAATATCGTATATACTTAATTAAGAGTTTTATGAACTTCATTTTCCATTTTAAGAAATAGCTTTCACTATATGTACTCGCAAAGTATAATTAATCATATATTTTAGATTTCTCGTTACAGTCTAGTGTCCAAAATTTTCATCTTTCTTTTAGGTGAACAATTAATCAACAATAATCAAAGAATGACATATTTTATTTTTCACAGAATTTTCTCACACAATAAAAAAACTATATAGTGCAACAACATAAATTAGCTTGAGTGGAAGGGAATCAAATATCTTAAGTAAAATATTTTAAATTCGTTTAGACTTTATATATAGAAAAAAAAAACTCAGTTTAGAAGAAATCCCTGCCTTTGACATCTAACAATATATTAAAGGATTAGTCCCTCACCGATTAGGTGGAGAACACCTTGATGCAAGTCAAAAAAATTGATATGATATAAATTATTTTTTTTATACCATAGTCCCTTCTATCATATGAAAATGGAATGTTGAAAATTAATAGATATAAGCTGAGAACTCTATAATCAAATGAGATTTAATATCTTTTAAAAATGTATAACTTTCTTTATTTTTTAAGGTTTGATTCTTAATTTTTAAGGTATATATATTTAGCTGTTTAATTAATTCTACTCTTAAAAAACTTAGTAGACATAAAAATCTAAATCTTAAATTTGAATTTGTAATTTGGTGGTTATGAAGGGTGACCATCATTTTCTAAACAAACTTAAATAAGAAGTTGTTGCTAAAATGATACTTCTTTTTATTTTTCCTAACAACCAAATCATAATTAATTCAACAAGATCCAAGGAACCGCCATGAATTACATAAGTCTCAACAATAGGAAGAATAAATGACAGAGTGCCCGTACCCCTCCCAATATCAAATACGACTCATTTAATAGCCTCACGAATAATTACATTATAGTTTCTTTGGACACTAACACGACGATACATCGGACAATGACCGAAACTAACGGACCGGTGCTAGGAAACTATCTACCTAGAATTCTTTTGTTGCCAACTGTGACGGCTTAAATGCTGGTGTTCATCCCGAAGAGCTCTCGAACCGCATGCATAAATTCATAAGTAATTTAGTGCAACATGGCAAATTTCATAGAAAGAAATAAAAAAATACAAGAAAAAAAAGGGGGGGGGGAATGGGTTAGCAATTTGTAGTTTTGAGAGATTTTCCTCAAGTTAAGGAACATCCCATATGAGTTCGTTTTGAGATGTATACGGAATTTTATTTTTTTTTTAATATTTTGTCAAGAGTCCAGATTGCTTCACCTAACCAAACTGAGCGGTCCAAATTATAATCAGTCCAATCTACTTCCAATTCATGGAAAGCGGTCCAATTGAGCCCGAATGCTCGACCCACCACGACCAAATAATTCATTAAACGGCTCATTGATCAGCTTTTTCACCAATCCAACCAAGCCCCCTTATAAGCGCGAGAACATGCAACTTTACGAGAGGATCTTTGGTTAGAAGAAAGGGGGAAGTTCCCATTGATATATCACTGATTTAAATTACTGAATTTTATTTATTTTACGTAGTATTTTGTAAATAAATGAAATGGAATGATTTAAAAAATATAATTTTTTAGGAAGTAAAAAGCAAGTTATTTAATTAATCACAACCTGTTAAAATAAAAAAAGTAAAAATTTTAATATATTACGAGAAGTTATTTACTTACAACCCATTTGATAAGAACAAGGAGTAATAAATTATGTTCATATATCATATTTATCATATTAAACGATAGGAACTATTTAAATAAGTTCAACATAAGTCTGATCCAAATAATAAATATGTTGGGTCTAATTAATTTATTTATTAAACATGTTAAAATATATCAATCCATCTAACTTGTTAATAATTCTAATTAATAGAATTTATATTAGGAAAAAATACAAATAACCCCTTCCTCCCAAACTTTACATGAGTTTCAAGTTTGGTGCATAAATTTTTTAGGGTAACACTTCACACCTTAAAATATTTTAAATAATGAAATAGTTAATTATGGTGTTAAAACTAACACCTGGAATTAGGAAATTACCACCTGAACCCTTCCATCGTTTTGTTTCATATTCCTATAGGATAAAAAAGAGGGGGAATGGAGAATGCAAAATGAAAAATGTGATGCAAGTTCCTTGTTCAATAACTCGATGAGTGAGTTAATAGGAGAGGAAATAATAACACATAACTCAAGTCCACAAAGTCATAACAAGGCTTCCTTCATGAGCCAGTCCAAAATTTGAAACAATCATATTTTTATTCCATGTAAACTTTTTATCAGACCTTCCTTATCCTGAATGTTAATCTTGAGAACATTATATGATTTTCTCATAGCATTATGAATAATCTAGTTTCTCTAGTTTTAATATTTTCAAATTCTTGATTTCTTGTTGCAAACATCTTTCAAGCATCTATTGAAAAGACAAGGAGGAGAAAGGAGTTGCCTGGGAGGATCCCTTTGCTACTACTAGTGTAAATATCACATTTATGATAATGCAAAAGCTTGACCTTGATGTCTGTAAGTCATGCATGCACCTTTACTTCAAATTCCGTTTTAATCAAAGGAGGTTGAAATTAACTAATTGCGGTCAAGTTTGACTTAAATGATTACTAATGATTGTCAGATTCCTGATTTGCAGCTAAACCTAGGACTTTTGTTAGAACAAATTTTCTATAGATGTTATCCTATAAGAATTAATATATGTTATCTAGATATCACCCATTCACTCTTCTAGAAGTAACTTTGATTATGCTGAGAATGACTAAGAATTAATTTTTCTCTTCTAACTATTCATAAATGTTGACAAAAAATGAGTGGCCATTTGACTTGCTTCATTGTGTTGCTCTTGCGGTTATGAACAAATAGTAGCTCGAAAGGAATGCCATATATATGGAATTTAAAGTGAGAATCCTCATTCTAATTGTTGCTTTCATTTTATGCTTATGTTGCATTCATAGAACAGTTCTAAGATCCAACTTGCCCGGATTATAGCATGCATATTTTGAAAAAAAAATTAGGTTATTAAAGAGCTTGATTCTTTGATTGAAAAGGTTTAAGTAAGGTTGTTTTAATTGTACAGGACGTATTAGATCCACCCAAGCTTAGTTAAAGAAAAAACAGTTGATAGATGATATCCTATGCCTACGGATTGAAGAGATGCCTTCTACAATTTTCTTAGTTAACAATAACTAACCTTGAAGATTGAAATGTGATAGAGGACCAAAACTATTCTTGAGATATGGTCAAAACAAGCTTTATTTGCAATGTCTCTTCCATGCAAAATGAAGATAAGTAGGGAAATATGTCTTGCATTTGAATATGTCATATTGTCGTTAATGTTCCTTTTGCCATTTCACTAATGATAGTCTTCATTGTTATGTCCTAGTTCTATAAATTCCATGAGTTGTATCTTTATAGTAAAATGGAGCTTTATTAGTGTTTCTTTGGTGCTTCTTTTATTGCTGCTAAACACTTTATCGGGGTTAGAAAAAAAAAAGGATGTTTGCCTTCAAAATAAGTGAGGTAAAATAGAAGGAAATGATTACATGGTACTTACATGACTCGATTGTTAGATTTAACATCCCATTAACTATTTCAATGTTTATATACCTTAGAAAGGTAAAATATTATGTTTGAAAGTTCATGTATTAAATGTGAAAACTCATATAAAATTTAGAGGATTATTTATATTTTCCTCTTTATATTATAAATTCATTTATTAAATTTAACTACTTATTATTTATTATTAAATGTACTTTTAATTATTAATTAAATATCTTATTGAAGTTTTTTTATGATTTTATTATAATATAAATTTTATCTTTTTATTATATATAATTATTTGTAAATTAGTTATTAACTATTTTTCAAATAATATTTTTAAAATTTTAATATGAATTCTTATATTAGTTGGTGTGCCAATCCATTTTATTTTGAATCAATTCTAACCAAATTCATTTATTACTTGTATTATATGAGTTAATAGATTACAACTTAAACTAGTATAAGTTCAACTCAAATTCATATAAAGTACTTTATTTTTGTGTCAAATTATCATGTCAAATAAAAAATTATCACTCATAAAAAACTTTATATATCACTTATGGACAAAAATATACTATTTTTATTTAATTTAATCAATAACCACTCTACCATTTTATCATATATAATATTATTTTTATACATCTTTATATTATTATATCATTATATACTATATTTTATATATTATACTAAATATACAAAAAGAAATGTCATTCAAAATAAAGTTATATTTATTTTATTATTTTTCATTAAAATTATTTTTTTAATATTTGATCTATATTATTTTAATATTTATAGTTGTTTTTTACTAATTAAAAGTATTCAATTAAATTTCTACGTATGCATAATTTATTTATGTGAACTCGCTTAGTGACAGAAAAGCTATCTTAATTTTTTCTATATAATGTTGATTTTGATTTTTAATAATTTTCAAGTTTAAAAAATTTATCTTCATTGATATATTTTAATTATTTGGATGATAGTTTTAAAAAATATAATAATTATTTTAATAAAATTTTCTAAAAAGTTTAAAGATAAACAAAATAATATATAAAAAGTTAATTTTCAAAAAGTATCAATTGTTTTAAAGTCAATCAAATAACTTTAAATTCATAGAAATTTTTTTTATTGAAATATTCAACTTTCAAAAACTTATTTCCTTTTGTGAATAAAATGATTTGTTGCCTCCTATATATTCTCTAAAAAATGTAAAATACCCTTTTAATGTTGGATAGTTGGATTTTGGTCTCTTCTACCTTAAAAATTTGATAATCTCTCCTTAAATTTTATAAAACTTTGAAAACTAAAAATCTATTTTACTTGCTATAAAATTAAATTTTTATTAATTTCATCCTAATTAAAATTTTATATCAATTTAATTCTTATAAAATTAAAAATTCTTAAACTTTTAGTTCTTTCATATATGAAACCAAATTGATACAAATTTTTAGTTAATAATCAAATTGATACAAACTTTTACTTAGGAACAAAATTGATAACAATTTAATCTTAAAAGAACTAAAATAGGTTTATGGTCAACTTAAAATTAGCATTTATTTTTAACTTAATTTACTATTTTATTAAATTTTTTAGATAAGAATTATAATATTATAATATATTATTTTATTTTACCATTTTTCATAAATAATTTTGTAACTCATTTTTATTACTTAATTAAAACTCTATATAACTAATTTAATTCTTATTAATTATATAATATAAAAATTATTTGTAAAAAAATAATAAGATAAACTAACGTACTATTATATCATGATTCTTATTTTAAAAAAATTATAGAAAAAGTTATGTAATTTGATAAAATAATAAATTAAGTTAGTGATGAGTGTTAATTTTAAGTTTTATATAATTTAAGTGAAATTTTTTAAATTTTTAACATTAAAGGGTCAAAATTCAACTAAAGAGGGTATTTTGTTTTTTTTTTCCTATTCCTTATTATATATTATTTTCTCAAAGAAGACTAAATGTCAAACATTTATATTAACACTTTGTTTATTTTAAAAATATTTTTTAAAAAATTATTTATATATATTAATGTAGAAGTAATATGTCACTTGTATTATAGTTAAAAATTAATATTTAAAATTATGATAATAAAAAAAATTATTTTCTTATATTCTTTCTATTTAACACGTTTCCTCTATATTTTTTTTTAAAATGTTTTTCCCTTCCTAATCACCGCTCATTCATGGAAAATAAAGAAAATCTCCACACCCTTTTTTTCAGTATCGAGTTAATAACTTCGTAAATTATTCGCCGCATGCCACCCAAAACTCTCAATTATTATTATTGTTTTTCATTTATTTGTTTATAGTTTACTCAAATCTATTCTGATTTATTGCTTGTAATTGTTATCAGTATTTTCACTTATTTTATTGTGATTTATAAAATTATACGCTACCCAGCTAACTAACCATTTCACTTGTCCAATTCAAGAATTGAATTGAAATTTCTCTCTTCCTATTTGCTCCCTGCTTCAAATGGTAATACCTATTGACTTTCCATACCCCAAATTTATTCCACAACCATCCGCAAATGGACAAAGGGCAAAAAGAAGAATAAATATATTAATACATTATTTCTTTTATATCGAATAATATGCTTCTTTTCTAATTCCTCCTTCTGTTCTTTTTTATTATTTGCTTCTGTTCCTTTTTATTTTTTGCAGTTAACTGATTTTATAAATATTTAAAAATTATTTAATTTATTTATTTTTAGTAAACTTTTCCTTTTATATATAAAATTTAAAACAATTGAGAAAAATATTATTGAATAAATAAAAGTAAGTTGAAAGTATAAAAAATAAAGTATTTATTAATAAAAAGATAATATCAAAAAATATTTAATACTTTATTAAAATTATAAAGTAACAGATAAAAAAGAATAAAAAATTTCTTTAAAGTACAATAAATAAAAAAGAATGGAAGATATATATATATATATATATATATATATATATATATATATATATATATATATATATATATATATATATATATATGTTAGAAATGGAGAACACTAAATATGAATAAAGAAGGTTAACGAAGAAGATGAAGATGAATTAAGTCTCTCGCAAAGTATTTAATGTAAATCCATTTTCCCCTAAGCTTAGGATCTTGAACAACCATTTTCAATGCATTGTCCTAAATTGAGTGTAAATTAACCATTGCTTTCTTTAGCTCTTCCTGCCTTTGATTTTAAATAGGTAAAGGAGTCGTTGAGGCTAAATGAGAAAAGCTACCTAAGATTAAGGAAACTAAAACAATAAAAGGGTCACTATTTCCATCATCATCCTTGTTGTCTTTATCTTTGACTCGAACTTACTCATTTTCTAGTCTATTTCCAAAGCCTCAATCTCCCTTTCAATGTTCTTTTCATCACTTTTGCTTTATTAAGATCTCTTAATTCGAAAAGGTTTTCAAGATTTACGTTATACTGCCATCCTTACCTAAATCAAGATCATCTACTTTAATAGATAACTCTATTTCAATTGCCTCATCCTTAATTGTGTCTCTATTAAGAAAAGCATCCAAATTAGCCTATATTCAAGCTATCTAGATAATTTCAATCAACTGGCTAGAACCAATATGACTTGATTAAGATCCACTAAATACATCAACTGTGACCAAACCAATAAATGTAGTCAACTAAGAAACCAAAGCACTAGTTAGTTGAACAACTTAATGAACTAGGATTAAAATGAAATTTTCTTGAAGGAAACATAAAATTAATTAGCTAAAGTGAAACAAGAAGCAAATAAACTAACACTTGCAATAAGTAAAATATAAGAACTTACTTGGGATAAGGTAGTTTTTCTGGTCTTATCATTATCGGTGGTCGACTAAGCCACTGAAGTCCTTTGTTAGGATGGTTAAGATGGAGTTAAGTACTAGTAGATGCTAGAATTTAGAAGTAGTTAGTTATTGTAATCTTTTTTCGTACTTTTTCTTAGGGGCTTATCAATCATAGATTAGTTACTATTAGTTTTAAATTGGTCCTATCTCAATTGCTTCATCTTTTTAGTATTCAATAATGCCTTATATTCTTTAAGGAAAGCATAATTAGCTACATTGTAATACCTTTTAATCTTTGCTTCCTTGGTTGCTTGTTCAATTATGTTAGGTGCAATAATCTTGGGTGGAATGGCAATCCCTGCACATTAAGAAATTTGGAGCATAAGTTAATATAGAAAAAATAAAAATAAAAAATGTAAGAAATTTTACCTTTAAGGTCAACAAGTTTCTCATTCAAGTAACAAACTAGTGTCTATTGATCTATAGGGATAGTGATAAGCAACTATAACACCTAGAGTCACTTTTGGTCCTCTTTTCTATGTTAAAGGCAAGTATTTTGCGATGCTAAAAGGAACATTTTAGAAAAAGGGTTTTCTTTAGGTTTGAAAAGAGAAATAGTAAAGTGGCTAACATTAGGATTCTATTAGTAAGCTTTAAACCATTTGCATTACACTTAGAATAAGCATTATGGTTTTGTCATTTTTTCTTAAGAGTCTCTTTAACATAGAGGAAGGAAGCCATTTGATAACAACACTCATAACCAATCTTATAATATTTTTCAAAAGCAAAAATTTTGGTATAATGCATACCTAAATTTTTTTGGAGT
The DNA here is from genome assembly GCA_020226215.1 of Sindora glabra. Taxonomy (NCBI): domain Eukaryota; kingdom Viridiplantae; phylum Streptophyta; class Magnoliopsida; order Fabales; family Fabaceae; genus Sindora; species Sindora glabra. Next base: position 59,677,226 of record CM035233.1, read on the forward strand.
CATCAACAATTTGCATATGAAGAATATAGGTAAGCTTTTCATTTATTGTCATATCAAAATATTTATAGGTGTTATAGAACGACTGATCCTAGAAAATTTTGAAGGTAAGTATGAAATGGTAAAAATTCATGCAAGTTGAAAGGATCACACGGACCTTAGATGTGTTGCTTAATTAAGGGTAGGTTAGAAGCCATTAAAGTCTTTCCTTGAAAGTAAGGATTAAAAGTAATCAACAATCAACCTTGAATAAGGTCAAATTATCCAACCATGGTGTTAGATAGGTAGCTTTTAACTAATAAGGTCTTCTTAGGGGATAATTTGGTGCAAAAGTACTAAATAAAAAGTAAGCTTAAATGTTGACACTTTGTAAGTTACTAGGTCTTGGCCTAGCTGTGAATCGAGGAAGGCTAGTAATATCCCATAGTACTATTTAAAGCTTTATTATTTTATACACTTCAAAATATTTATTATGGATGAGAATAGTTAAATTGTGTTTCATTAAATTGAGATGAGATATGAATATTTTAAATTTTTACTATGTAATAAAAGTATAATTCTATATAATGAAAATGATATTTAAATATTATTAGGACATTTAAAAGTTGAGAGAGAGAAATTTTAAAGTATATTATTTTAGAAAATAAATTTCATACATATATTTGTAAAATTTATGAAGGATACTTTTCAAAATCTAAGATAAGAGGGATTTACACATACATGAGTGAATATATCCATATTTATAATTAAATAAATAATTCTTTTAACATTTACAGAAAAATGAAATATTCAAGTTAGGATTTTAAATTTCATTTAGAGAAAAGGAGTTATATAAAATATGAAACTTTATAATAAAGAACAGATGGTTAAGATTAATCTGAATAGAAATAGAAAGCTGAGATTTTATGAAAGGGGTTAAGTTTATATATGTGAGAAGTATGGGATCTTCTCTCTCTCCACCCCAAGTTCTCTCTCTTTACTTACTATTATCTCTTCTTTCTCTCCTTTATTTTCTTTCTCGGTAACTTTTTTCTCCAATCATGATTTTTTGCTACCTGTCAATTAGAGCGTTCTCCCGACTAATTATCCCTATCAATGATGTGAGGAAGTCACAAGTTCATGGCTTGATCCAACCAAGGTAGGCAAGTTGACTAGTTGCCATTCTTCTTATAGTATTTGACCATCAAGCACCATTTGGAGCTAGTCTCTACCCCTTCTCATTGTAGCAACACCTGGATGTAAAAAGGGAATGACGATTTGCAATGTAGGTTGCAACAAGGCTTAAGGTTGGTTGTTACATTTTTCAATAAGTTTTTTTATTTTTTTTTATGTTAATGAAGTGCCAACCGCCCTTCCAATAATGGCAAGCAATTTTATATTAAGATTTCTTATGATTTCTTATGTTTTAATGGTTGATCTAAGAAAACTCATTTATGTTTTTTTAATGTGTATAATGATGCATATGAAAAATATAGTTTTTATGTCACAAAATGCAAAAATAAAATGGTTAAAGTATACATAAAACATTGTATTCTATTATTCTAACAAATTTATGCATGATCTAGAAAACTTATTTATAAGTATTTTGAGTGCATGATAATGCTTATGAAAAATAGAAAGTTTAAGCTATAAATTGATTAAATGCCATGAGTAGAGTCATTCTAGAGTATCATACTATAATATTTTAGGAGTGGCTATATATGTATATCTATATATGTATATGTATATATATGTATATGTATATGTATATATATATATATGTATATGTATATATATATATATGTATATGTATATATGTATATATATGTATATATATGTATATATATATATGTATATATATATATATGTATATATATATATGTATATATATATATGTATATATATATATATGTATATATATGTATATATATGTATATATATATATATATCCTAGAAAACTCATATTATGAGTAATTATAAATACATGATGGAGGGTCTTGAAAATAATATTTTTGCACCATGGATTACTTGTATGATATGATGGGGGTATATCTAGAGTGCTGTGTTTCAATACCTAAGAAAATTCAAGGTTATTTAAGAAAAACCCCATTTTATCACATGTTTTAGTTACCTACCATGAAATTACTAAAATGAGAATTTTATGTTTAAAGGTATTAAACTAGTATATTTAGAGTATAATTATATCTTCAAAATCTAATACGTTGATGTTTAGAATTTGATTTAAAAAGTCCTTAATAAATGTGATTTTCTTGTTCTTTATAGAAAATTAGAAATATAAGGAAATAAGTGTATAACTTTATATAATGATTTAAGTAAAGCCTCTTGGAAGATTATGATCCTTGTATTTTAATCATTTTATACTTCCATTCGAAAGGCCCATTATTTATGAGAATCTCTATTTTTTTATAAGGGATTTGAAAATAAAGAGAGTAATGATCTAGAAAGATTAAATGATTAAAAATAGTCATTTTAAAGCTTTAAGTTATAACATTCTATTTGTATAGTTTTGAATTTAAAATCCCCGAATAATAGCATATTTAGATTACTAGTTAATATTAAGAAATATGAAAAACAGATAATATGGAATACTAGTACATTATGATTGAATTTAGATTTGTGATATGTGGAAAGAAAATAAGTAATGTTCATGTATTTATAAATTATTGTATAAATTATGAAGTAAGAAGAAAATGTGAAAAGATAAGAATGGATATCTTGAACTTTTAAAAGTGAATAAGTATTACAAAGTGAGTATATGTACCATTTTAAATTAATGTCTTAATATTAAAATATTTAAATTTTATAATTTATAATCCTCCTTATAAATGATATGGATTATTTGTCCATTCATATATAATTTTTTTAAATAATATACTGTGAATCATAAAATATTACGAAATCAATCTTGTGGCCATGTATGCATAACTCAAAAATGATATTTGTGATAAGTTAATAATTTTCTATTTGAGAGAATGTTGTTTGAATAGGTTTGTGAGACATGGTGATGATACTACCAATTGTTGATTAATTATGTTTTAAATGTGATGGTAAATGATATGTTATTTGTATACTGAAAAGTGTAGTATGATCTAATTAGGATATGAATGAATGTTATGGCTTTACAAGAGAGCATGGTGGTGTTACTATATATATTGTATTATATGCTTTAATTTTTCTCATGGTAATAGAATGGTTGCTTTGTATTGATATTGCATTGAATCTTATGATTTATACAGTTGAGCTCTAATTTGCATATTATATTGTGTATTAATGCTATAAGTGGCATTTGAAATTGAGAAATATGATAAAGGCGATGTGTGAATACTGAATGAGAAATTTCCAATAATAAGGTAGGAAGAGTATAAGGTAACTTTAGAAGAATAAGGATGAAAATATAAGTAATAAGGTGGACTTGGGAGAAAAAAGTGAATGCATGTATTTTTATTATAATTATTATGTATTCATGATGTGAGATTGAAAATTATTTGTGATTAAATATCTCTAATTGATGTAATTGAGCCTTAATAGTTATTTATAAATGTGATGACTACCTAGAATTGGTTATATATGATATGATAATGATATTAGCTATTAGTAAATAGTTAAGATTACTATGATTTGTTATGTGAAATATGAAATTTAAGCTGTGTGCAGATGAATGCTCAATTTAAGGCTTGTTTTTATATATTTCAAAAATTCAAAGAGTTTGGATTGCATTTATTTATCTAATTAAATACTCAATCAGTGTATGACTATTTCATGTAATTGAATTAAGGTTTAGTAATGGTGGATATATGTTTACTGAATTCTCGTAAGTTATTCTATTTTATTTTGAATATTTTCAAGGTAAGACAAATGCCTCTAAGCTTAGTTGCATCTATGAAGAATTAAAGACCACTTAGTTGAAAGATTTGACAATTGGGATTCTCTTAGGATTAGGAATAAAATTATTTGCATTTATATAAATATTATATGTATTGATGAGTTATGAGCTCTATATATATTTTAAATTGTTATTAAATTTGTGATAATTATAAGTTATAAGATTTATGATATGTGGCCTTAAAAATGTCTAAAAATAGGAGAAATTTTATTTATTTCTTATAGAATTTTAAATAGATCTTGAGTTGTTATATAAATAAGGAGATTTTCATTGAGTAGAATCATAGTAAATAGTGTTGAGACTTTCAATGACTATTTTATATAATTGAATTAAGGTTTACTGGTGGTGGATATATATTCACTGATTTCTCATAACTCATTCTCTTTTATTTTGTATGTTTTCAGGGTAAGACAAATGCCTCTGAACTTTGTTACATCTATAAAGAATAAAAAACTCCTTAATTAGAAGATTTGATAGTTGGAGTTCTCTTAGGATTAAGAATAAAATCATTTGTGTTTGTATAAATATTATGTATGTTGATGGGTTATGAGCTCTATGTATATTTTGAATTGTTATTGAATTTGTGATAAATATAAGTTATCAGATTTAAGATGTGTGCCTCCTCAAAAAGTATCTAAAAATAGAAGAAAATTTATCCATTTCCAATAGAATTTTAAATAGATCTTGAGTTATTATATAAATAAGGAGATTTTCATTAAGTAGAATCATGATAAATAGCATTAAAGCTAATGGAAATTGGAAGCAAGATCTACGTTGGTCACGATCGAGTTTAGTCGTGACAAAAGGGCCAGTAAAATGAAATGCAAAAAGAAAGAATTATTTTACTAGCTTTTGAGTAGTACTAGTATAAAATGTCCTAAAGTAAAGGTCAAAAAGTTCAAAAAGCGAGAGTTGTTTATTGTCTAAAAAGGGTGCCAATTGAATATATTTAAGGCTGAAGATAAAGCCAATAACTAATTTTTAGTAAGGATAAGGAAAAATGAAATGCTCTCATAAATAAACTATTAACCACATTTGAAAGATCCAAAAAAGGCTTCTTAGGTTTAAAAAAATTTATTGAAATCACATGTATCCTACTACTAAATTGATGTTTTCAAAAAGGTTAGCTAAAATAAGGTGAATTAGAGCGATATGTTGATTTTCACTTAAAATGAGGATAGGAAAAAGATAAGAAGAAGTAATTTTTTAAGGGAAGACATAAAGTAAATGTTCATAGACCTAGTAATGAAAAATGCCACATATTTGACATTGGAATTTGAGGTGTTCCACTGACCTATGTAGGTTTTAAAGAGGCTAAACAAGTTGCAAATTTGGAGTTAAGTTTAAATAAAGACTTAAATTTTTATTTTTCAATAATAAAAGTGAAGAAATTTGCTCACCTGTAACATGCAAGCCAATCAAGGCCAAAAGATCAAAAAGAGAAAAGGCTCATTATCCCGTATGATAAATAAAGGTTATTGGTAAAAAAAAATTAAAAAGTTAAAAGCTAAACCTATTATCAATGAATTACACTTGAGTGAAAAATAAGAAAGATGGATAATGTCAAAAATACCCAAGGTTTTCTAAATTGACTCTTTTGCATTTTGAACACGTTCCAACCAAGTAAAAAATTCATCAATAAGATAAAGGAAATTCTAAAAATCCTAGACTCTTTTGAAACTTAAGGGAAAGCAAGAAAGGTGTTAAAGGTGAAAAATAAGTTTTTGAGTAAAAAATAAATCACTATCCTTCTCTAATGCATTTAAATAAATAAGACCCAAATAAAAGGCAAGAGAAGCATCTTTTAGGAGATCAAAAATTGAAGATGGGATAATATCTAGATTTTTAAGATAAATAAATAGGTTAAAGTAAAATTGATAATCTTGATTTGCTCGAAAGGTTAGGAAGTTAAGCCATGTGCAAAAGAAGATCTAAAAGCCATTGTTAATAGTGAGAGCAAAAATAAAGAAAGATACAAGGTTGTAAAAAATATAGTTCACAAGAGTATAGTAAAGAACTCAAGGAAGTAGAGATAATGAAGAAGTGAAGAAAGAGGAAAAACATAAGAGAAAAGAACTAGTTCATGCATCTATCATAATGATTCACTTAAGACAATGTAAGGATGGCAAAGCAGTACATACCTCCTAGTAAGCCATATGTCTATGAGTAGATCCCCAAAAAATATGTCCATTAGAAGCATATGAAGGGTTTGCTTGTTGAGACAACACCATTTTGGAACTTTATAAACTAGAAAATTTCAAGATTATAACAAATAAATAGTCAAGACCAATAGACCGAATATTAAAAATGGTGACAATAGGCAAGTTCATTTCAAATCCTTCGATACGTCCTTAAGTTGATAAACTCCTTCAACAAGTATTAAGTCAAAGAATTTGAAAGGTTTTGGTTACTCTCCTTATTCAACTTAAACCTCAAGGAACTAAAATTAAGAAGGTATGTGTTACATTATTTTTGCAAAATCTTAGTAGTTTAGCAAAACTATTTGCTTGGTTAAAAGGAATGAATTGAGATTTATGAAAGGCAAATTCCTATGAATTCTTATGGTACACTAGTTGGAAGTTAACTAAGGCTTGGGCAATGGAATAGGTAATCAACTGGACCTATAGCCAACCATGGTGGAAGCAATAATGAGAATTTAAGGCTATGGGCAATAATTTCAAGAGTTATGGACCATTTTTCAAACCATTTAGGCATATAGCAAGTCATTCTACAAGGTAACCGTTAATAATGACATGATGTTGCCAACCACCATATACAACAACCTATAAATACCTTCGTTACAACATACAAGGGCCTTTGTTTTGCTAGTTTGACTACATAAATTCTATTTGCATGCACTTTACTAGCCTAAGAATTGTAGCTATTTGCTAACATTTTTAGGAACTCCACATAACTTCTCCATCACAAGTGAACCATGATTTCTAGGGTTTCCAACCTAGTCAAGCATTTCTTCAATTGAAGTACTCCTATTCTTGAAAAAGACCTCATAAGGAATTCAATGGTAGTGTTTGGTCATGTTTAAGTTGCTTCATTTTGTATATTTTATATAATTATTCTTAATACTTATATATTTTGTGCCTTGTTTAATTATTGCTTCCATTTGTATTTGCATATTTGTTTTATGTTAGAACTCCATTGATATATTGTGTACTTGGTCCCTTATCTTTTAACCAGAAGAAAAAAAAAAGCCAAATCACTTTGTAACTCTTGCAACAATTTTTGACCAAAAACACCTATATAAATTGCTTTTTTAAGAAATCTTCATCATTAAAAATAGAATAGGCTTTCATGAAAAAAAAATGGTCTAGTTTAACCTATAAATCCATTGTAGGCTTAAAATTCCTATGCTTATCAACTCATAACAATTATTGAAGGTACTCTTTCATAATGAAATTAAGTTAAATTTAATACTGTTGAGTATAATGAGATTTTAATATTAATATTTTGATTGAAACTTGCCTCAACCAAATATTATAAAGTTTGAAGTTCAACTCAATTTAATTTATTAAAAACTAATAAATACAGCAAACTTTAACAAATTTATTTCGATTTCTATCACAACACTTAACTAAATAATACAAAAGTTAAAAGGATGAGTAATTTTTCATATACTTTGCAATGCGTCTGATTTTCTCTTCTAAATATATATGACAAGGTTTTATATATAAAAAATATGAATTTACCTAGAAAGTTACACTTTAATTAATATGGTTTAATTTATTTTATAAAATAAGTCGCCCAAATTTATTTTTTTGTACGAATATATTAGGTTAAATTAAATAAAAATAAGTTCAGCTCATATAACATATAAATTGAGTGGCCGATAAATAGGGATGGGAAGGAATGATTTTGCTCTTAAAAATACGGATTTGCATTGGAAACGAGCAATGACCTCAACGTTTTTGGGTCGAGATTCTTAATGGAGGGCAAGGTTTCTTTTCGGCTCAAAAAAAGTTTTATTCAGAGTAATTTGCTTGACGGTAAAAGACCACGTTCGTGATGAACAGACTCCAACCAAACAAACCTGTGTCTCTCTAATCCTCGGATATCCCTATTCGCTGTTTTGCCCCCAACTGAGAGACTCCATCGCCACGTCCTTTCTGTAAGAGTTGCTTGGCTTGGCTTGGCTTCCTATCTTTCTTCGCTGTTTGTTTTTGTAAGTCCCAATTTTCCACCGCCATGACTCGCTCTTTCAATTAATTATTTGCTTTTACGTTTGCCTCCTGGGAAGAATCCAGCAATCGGCTTCACACCCTTTTTTGTCGCCATCCAAACTCAACGTAGGGTTCCTATCCAGAATTTCTGGGAATACGTTTTCGTTTGGGAGATTACTTGAGTGTTCATTTATTGACCCTTTGTTCTGGGTTTCTTTTTGCTGCTAAAAATTGCAACTTTTAATCAAAGTCTGAGATGAAATTTCAATTTGAATTGTTGAGCGGCCATAAAACCCATGCGATTGCTTTCCTGGAGACCCATGGAATCGGAGGCAGTGATTTTAGGTTGTAAGGGATCGACTTCACAAGGAATGAAATGGAATAAACAAAATGAAGCACTGAAAAAAAAAAAAAAAAAGACAGTAAACCACTTCCATTTCAATATTTTATCTTCTTTTTGTCAGTGTCATATTTTCTTCATAAAACTGATGGATTGGCTAGTTCATTGAATTCATTCAGCAGAAAGGATTTGGATGCTTTACTTTAGCAGCTGAATGGCAAGTCAGCAATTAGCGTCATCTCCTCCCCAAATATTGGTTTTTCTAGTATGTTTATAGAACTGTAGACCCCGGATGAGTATCTAAAGTCATTATGGGGACGCGTGATATTCATAAGTTGACCAACCTAAAAAACCTGCATTATAATTGATATTCAGAGGTGCATCGGACTGTTTTAATCGGCAACGTGGGGACTACGAGGGACTGGCATTGAATAGATTGCTGACAACCCCACTGCTTCATGGATATTAATAGAATCAGAATTGAGGGTTTATAATTTCAATCATATTTAGATGCATGGACATTGGTTCTCTATCAAAAATGTTTTCTTGGTGTGTAGAATTTGCTGCTTCAAATATGTTTAGTATGCAACATTGCCACTACTGTAGCTTGCTTTCTCATTCTCTGTTTTTCATTTGCATTGTCTTTGCATTTAAAGCTGCAATAGTGTGAGAAATAATCATGCCATTTTTTTTTTTTACTGCTGCATGTCTTGTGGTTACTGAAACTGTCGATCCGGCACATATCTCCATCTTCTAAGTGCTGTACCTTCTATCTATTTACCAGGGGATTGTTTAGGAATTGAAATATCAAGCAGCGTGAAAATATTGTCATTGGGAGCTTACTTCCACAATGGCTGTAAAAATATAATCTGAGATATTACATTTGAGATATTATGTAAAATATTAGATGTCATTTATGGTTGGGCCAGCCTTACGTGGTCTACATTTCACCATATGAAATCAACCATTACCATTATTGTTGTTGGCAGAAGAGAATGTACTATAATATATTTTACAAATAGTGCTGCTGCAGATCACTAGATCAGGTTGTGATAGGTTGAGCGATGATTTTGAAGTATTGGTGATTGTGTAAATGTTAGCAACGAGTTTAGCAATGGTCACTCGTGTGCACAGATTGGATTGTGGTAGGGTAAGGGTGATTTTGACTTATAGGTGATCCTGTAAATGTTAGCAGCACATTTAGCAATGGTCACTTTAGAGGGTGGACATGTTTACATTTACCCACAGATTGGATTGTGGTAGGGTAAGGGTGATTTTGACTAACAGGAGATCATGCACCAGTATTTCTGATATTTGCGGAAGTGTTCATTTCAAAGTTTTCTTCTCAGAGCTTAAGTGATCAAAGAGTTGGGAAATGATATTCTTCTTCTTACGTACTAATCCTTTTGAATTACAGATGATGAAATGGGAGATGATTCTTCTGTTGCCGTTGAAAACTTGAGAGCTAATTGGACTCCATCTCAAGACCAGTATTTTCTTGAGCTTTTGTTGTCCCATGTTCACAAAGGACATAAAACTGGCAAAGGATTTAGTAAGCAAGCGTGGGCAGACATGATTGAACAATTTAACACCAAATTTGGGTTTAAGTATGATGTGGATGTCTTGAAAAACCGACACAAACGATTCAGAAAGCAATACAATGATATAAAGATGCTTCTGAATCAAAGTGGATTTAAGTGGGATGCAACGCTTAACATGGTGGTGGGTGATGATAAAACATGGGATGAGTATATTAAGGTATACATTTTCATTGAAGAATTTCCCCTTTCAAATTCATTTGCAAACTTCACATTGCCATCAGCTCATTTGTTTACATGCAGGCTCACCCTGATATTCAAGGCTACAGAACCAGAGCTGTGCCACATTATAATGATTTGGTTATAATATGCGGCCATGCAATTGCTGATGGAAGATACAGTCTTTCATGTTTTGATGTAGACTTTGAATGCGAAGGTAGGAATAAATGCAGCAATGGGTAAATTTTCTTCTTACTTTTGGTCACATTCCAAGAGAAATTCCTTTTGGTTTTCTTCCCCAATTGTGATGAATCACTGTGAGTTACATTTTGATTTCACTATTGTGATTTTGCCCCCAGAAACTGCTTCACAAGAGGTGGATGACCGGTCTCCCACCAGTAAAGGAGTGGATAATCAGACTCATAAGATTGACTGGTCTCCAATGATGGACCAATTTTTTGTTGAACTTATGCTGGACCAGGTGCGTAAAGGGAGCAAGATTGGCCGTACATTTAAGAAGAAAGCCTGGGCAGACATGATAGAGTCGTTTAATAATAGATTTGAAAATCATTATGGCAAGGTTGTGCTGAAAAACCGTTTCAGTGTTCTAAGGAGGCATTACAGTTCTATAAAGGTTCTCCTCAGCAAAGAGGGGTTTAGTTGGGATGAGACAAAGCAAAAGGTGCTTGCTGATGATCGAGTTTGGCATCAGTGGATTAAGGTATGAAGTGTTGTTGGTCATTTATCTTTTTTAAGTTTCTTCTCATTAGTTCTACTAAAATTGCCTTCTAAAAATTGCAGGTAAATCACAACTTCCGACTATATAGAATCAAAAGCATGCCTTTTTATCCTAGCATGTGCATAATATGCCACAATGAAGCTACACCTGGGAGAAAAGGGACTGCATGCTGCGATTTAAATATTGAAAAGGGGTCTTCTGAGGGCAAGAATTCCACCCCAGATACTCAGCCACTCCCTGATGCAAATGAAGAGGCATTGCATTTAGGTGGAAATAATACTACCTGTGAAACTCTGCCAACTCCTGATGTAAATATTGGAGCATTGTGTTTAGATGGGGGAAAACACCTTACCCGAGGAAATCTGCCATTCCTTAATGCAGATAAAACAGCATTGCAACCGGGTAATGAAAAGAATGCTCATGATCACATTAAAAGAAAGCAACTTCAAATGCCTCAAACCTTGAAAGAGTTTAAGAAGGGCAGAATTGATGATGGCATGGCAAATGCTCTTAAAAATATGGCAGCTGCTGTTCAGTCACTTTCCAAGAAACCAAAGAGAGAAGATAGTTATTCTGTAGCTGATGTTATCAGTGCGTTGCAGGCTATACCAGACATGAATGATGATCTAATATTGGATGGTGTTGACTTTTTGGAAGATGAAAGAAGAGCAAGGATGTTTCTAGCTTTGGATGCCAATCTAAGGAAGAAATGGCTATTGAGAAAGCTTCGTCCAGAGTGATTGCCGAAATTCCGTCTAATTCATTTGTTATCTAGTTTCTTACATTGTGCAATTGCAAAGCATATAGTAATTGAACCCTCAACTAGATTTAGTCTATTTATCTGTGATATTTAAAAGGGCAACGGTTAGACGTAAAAGATGTGAATTTGTCCAATGTTTTTTTCCGGCATTCCAATATTAATTACAACAAGAAATTCTATATGGAAAAACGAGAGTCACTTTTCAGGAGATACTTCCAAAAGCAATCCCTCTCAAATGGGGTAGATGTCAACAAAATGCCAGATTTGTTTGATCCACTCCATGAGAGAGGCATTGGATTGAAAATGTGTTTTAGGGAGTGTGTCTAATACCACTCTTCTAAATACCACATGCTATAAAAACTAGAGGGAATAAAAAGAAAAGGATATCTGTATATTTGGTTTGATAGTCAATAGTACAATAAACATTACGCAAAACATCCTGAAAATTGAACAACAAACAGGAGAAACCGACGGATCTTTTGTAATATGCTAGAAGTTTAAAAATCAGGAGGATCTTACACATTCTAGCCAAGGCATTTAAAATTTGGCAATGGAGACAAATCAGAATTGATCACAAGAGAACAACTCTTATTTCCACTGAATTCTTACACATATAAACTCCTATCTTGTCACATCACTTCTGTGTCTAAGAATCTCAACGCCCAAGTAATCAACTGGAATCTGGACTGCTGCATGAGGCTTTCCAACTTTCAGACGCACAGCAGATATCTGATGATACTTGATCAAAGTGATGGTGGCAATTTGTTCAGCTACTGACTCCAGAAGATTGTGAGGTAACTCTTCAAGAACTTCTTTAACTATACTGCATTAACCAATTCTTGCCAATGGCAATTAGATTATTGTTACATAACTAATAATGCAAAGTATCACCACTAGTTTATATAGTTGGACATATCTCAAGAGTTCTCCAAAAGCAGCAAATGCAAAATATTAGAAATGCAGAACTATAATCTGATAGCCATGTTTAGGCAACTATAAATGGAAATACTGAAATCTCTGCTTACCGATATATGTCTACGTAGCTAACTGTGTCTGGCAAGAGACCAGATTTTACCAGCTGCCCGGAGATCCATCCAGGTATCAACATCTACCAAAAATTTCTGACCCAGCTTCCTTACTTCTGGTTTTACCCCATGAAACCCATGGAATGTTAATCCCTTCAGTATGAGTTTGTTTCCCTTTATTAAGGTGTCAAGATCCATTATTACTGACAAACAACAAGAATGATCACCACTCATTGGTATGAGTTCTAAGAATTGAATGCTCAGATTAAGCATCAAAGTGGAGGTGTCAACTTCATACGGATAGCATCAAAATAAAATAATTTTTTATATTTGAATTGGAATGTAGCAAAACAAGTTCCCATTGAGGAAACAAATGGGAAATAAATTGGATTTATAAATTATTTTATAAATATTTATAAGTTGAAAATTGAGTTTATTAGTTTTAATATATATATATATATATATATCCAACTTATTTGGGTTCAAAATTAATGGATTATAATTATCAAACCCATCAACAAATTCATCAAATATTTAATGAACTTTGAGCCATCATATTTTTATATTTGCAAAAACCTAATTAGTTTCATAAAAGTATATTTTTTCATGTGACAAAAATGTTTTAGAAAATTTCATTTATTTCTATTTTGAAAATGCCAAACTTAATTTCTAAGTAATAATCTTATTGGCTATAATATAATATTTATTTTTCAAAGAAAATATGACTAAATTTAATGGTCAATATTTAATAGTCATTTTAAGTCTTTGATTAGATAAGAGTGGAAAAATTAAAATGAAAGAAATTTTCAAATTAAATTATCCAATTTATGCTAAAATTAATAAAAAATTATATAGACTATTGTGGCAATTCTTTTATAGTTGGATGAACAATTCCAAATAGTATCTACATAGTATATGCTAGTTGGATTAGATTTTTAGAAGAAAATTCAATTTTAGCAAAATAGTAACGTGGTTGTTATCTTGGCAAAATTCAAGAAAAAAAGTAAAAAAGTGATTAAAATTTGACATATACAATACAAATATAATATTTTTAAATCATGCAATATTTTAGAAAGTTTTTAAAGTAAACAAATATTTTATGAAGCTATTTTCTAAATTTCAAATGCGCAAAGTCTAAAAGAATCTTGGGACCCAAAGTTCAAATTTTAAATTCTTAGAATTTAAAAGTGCCTTAAAATTAAAAGTTCAAAATTTAAATTTAGAGCTTAAATTCAAACTTAGAGCCTAAAACAATTTGGAGTCAAAGAAAAGATAACTTGAAACTAAAGTTGTTTCATCTCTATAAATAGGCTACATGCCGTTGAAGATGAAATAGAAGCTCTTTACCACAACTTGCAAATTCTTTCTCACTCTCATTTTAGAAAAATTGTAACTTTTATTTTCTTTTCACTCTAAAATCAAAATTTGCATATTTACTTAAAGAGTGTTAGTGAACAAAAGTTTGTAAAATCTCTTCAAGAGATTGTGAGAAAATTTTTTCTTATATCATATTTAAAATCCTAGTGGAGATTGTGAGAATTTAATAAAATTAGATAGTTATGAAATTTTACTAGGGAGATTATGAGAATCTTGTACAGTTAGGTAGTTATGAAACTATAATGGAGATTAGGAAAATCTTGTAAAGTAAAGTATTAGAATTTGATGAAAAGTTAGTAGATATCTTAGATGATATTTGGTAGCTTGAAAAGAAAAGAGTAGATTCAAAAGGTGTTCTTTTTAAATAATCAAACCTCTATAAAATTTTTTGGTATCCTCTCTTTACTCCTCTACTTACTTCTTGTTTTTCAAAAATAGCATTTCATGATTTTTCATCACCCTAATCAAAGAAATGTTTTTAAAATTTTTTTGATAAAATATTTCCAATAATTATTAACATATTTTATATTTTGAAAATATAAATTTATTAAAATATCAGGAATTTTACTATTGCACCTCCCAGTTTCATTATAAATTTTTATCCAAGTTTTATTTCTTATTTATTAGAAAAAGGCCAATTCACACCTCATCTTGGCTTATAAGCCCTATCACCCATAAATCCAAAATTAAATTTTGGAGACTGAAAGCATTTCCCCGAGTATTGATCAGTGAATTTAAACAAATACACGTTCGTAACAGAATTTGAATGATATTTGGTAAACCCAAGTTCATGAAAAGAAAAAAAAATCAAATAGTAAACAAAATTTAACTGAATTTTAATTTTCTACTAATCTTAAAACAACTAAGTTGCAGAGCAGTGAGCGCTAGAGAAAGTAAAGCAGCAACCTTTGCAGGCAGGACCAGTTTCCTGGTCAAGATTTTCAGAAAGAAACAAAGGAAATATACGAATAACAGAGTAAGCTGTAAGACAGATCTACAGAGAGAAATGCTTACGGTGGACGAACTGAGAATTCCACAAGCACTATAACAAGGATTGTGAGAACGTTGATGATTCCCGTTTTGGTTGCTGAGTCCAATTTGTCTGTGTTTTGGTGGGCTAAGAGTTCTTACTTTCAGTGTGTAGCTCGTTAGGGGAAGGCCCGATATTCTTGCTTAGGCCTGGATCCACTAAATTTCTTCTGGGCCTGAACTCTGATGGACTCAAATTTCAGCTTAAGCCCGTAAATATAAAGCCTCGAAATTCGGTTGGTAAGAAGACAATTTTAGTTGGCAATAGAAAAGCGTAGTTAAGAATGAAGCCGGCCAAAATAATAATAATAATAATAATAATAATAATAATAAAACTGGCATGCCAATGCTTTTTTGGTACAGTAATACTCGATATTGTATATGAATTTTTCTTTATTAGTAAGTTTATATCCAAAATATTGTATGTATATTTAAAATGAATTGACAGTCCCACTATTATTAAAAAAAAAAAAAACAGTTTGATACTGAACACTTAATTTATTTGAAGAAGGTAAGATCTTTAAGTAACATTATATATCACTTAAGCAAAAATAGCCTAGTTTTACCCTAAACAAAGAATTTCAATTTCAATCCACTAGAAAAGGTGACAGTTGCTTGGGGATAACAAAGTCTCTGGTAATAATTATAAAGAGATATGATTAAATTCATTTCACTTTCATCTGGAAGAAGAAGAGCACAGAAGTATAAAGAAGAGAAAGATCTTTCAACTTTTTGAGTTTCAAAACGTGCATGCTTGGGACCTATGACTTTGAGAGGCTCACAAGCATTACCAAATATGTGTTTCAATATTGTTCGTGAGATGTGAGTGGTCTGGTCTGCCACTTCACCTCTGTTACTCTTTAACTTCTTCATAACCAATCATGACAATCATGGAGGATTGCAGAAAAAGCTTACAAAACGGATTGGCTTGGTCTGCCCTCTCAAACCCATCACCCATATTCCCATCTGTCTTCTTCAATGATGCAAATTTATATATTGTTAAATACTGAAATATTAAGGGCTATAATAGTAATCATATAATAATTACTCAATTACCTTGTAATCATCTAATTTAAGAAAAAAATTATACTTTTATTAATTGGATTACTCTTTCTTTACTGTACATTATTGACTTGAGTGCTTTGAGAACCTTACTCACGTCCTATTTTTTTGTCTTGCAAAAGAAAGAACAGTTGCTAATTTTCTCTTGAGAGTCAGCTCTATTTCTCTTTCCCTTGATGCCAAAGCCACACTTAGTCAAAGAAGGCATGGCCAATTGGCCATGATAATTTCTTGTCTGATTGCGTTTCAAGACTTGACCGGCAGATGCCCAAATATATTCTTGCAACTTGCTTTTGAAGATACAGTGAAAAGCTGGGGGCATTTATCTTGACACATGCATATGCATGTATGAATTGAGAGGTTGAATGGGGGCAATTGGTGCCCATTGAGAGAGCTCTATGATATGTATGAAAAGCATTTGTCGTTGAATTACATTGCATTATTTCTGGGATTCCTTCACAAATGCTTGAGGATGTAATTCAAAGTGGCATTTGTGGACCTCTCATCTCTTCCATCCACCCCACCACTAATGAATGTAATCATGGCTTTGTTTGGAGGTCAAAATAATCCCACCTTCCCTTTAAAAATTCCCCCTTTCTTTTTAAATGAGCTTTTATTTTTGTGATACAGAGAGGTCAAAGCCTAATAAAATTTAAAATAAATTATTAAATTAGTCCCTAAAAAATATAGGTTACATCAAATTTTTCTTAAAAATTTATTTTACATTATATAAGTGCAGGAGTATTTAATTTCTATATCAAATTCTTTCTTGAAAGATAAATATTATATTAGATTTTTTTCAAAATTATATTTAGTTGATGTAAAATAAATTTTCAAAAAAATCTGATGTAACTTATATTTTTTAGGGATCAATTTAGCAGTTTACTCTAAAATTTATGGGAATCAAACTTCTACTTCTATAAAATAACCTAATTTTGATATCAAAACTGACATCATCTCACTTATTTATTTAATTTTCAAAATAATTTAATTATTAATATCTATCTATTACCTACAACGTTTTGACTTTGATAGTGGATTATATATTGTCATGTAATAAAAATTCAGTCAAATATTGTCACGGCACAATAAACCACTTTCTTTGGCTGCGTCAAAAATATTTATATACTCATTGTTTTGAATTAATTATAATTTTGGTATCAATTAACTGATATCATTTCAACTTTAATTGTCAAAACATGCTCTATCTGTTAGTATACAATGGAGTTATGTATGTTAATAGAAAATTCTCACCTTCATGTAAGTTATCAACATGAACTTAATTCGTTCTAATTTAAATACTCGAAAAATTAAAATTAAATGATATATTTAATGAAATCAAATATGATGAGTTTAGATAATAAAATTATAATTATAATTAATTGTCACTTTTCTGTCCGTGAGTAGCGTAAAGATTTTATAATGCATTAAATTAAATTGTTTTTAAATTGCATAGTAAAAGTTAATATAGTTCTTGTGGACAATTGGATTCCACGTAAAAAGGAGGTGGAAATATTCAAACCTTGATGGAAAGTTTAGGGAATGTATGAAAAGTGAAAATTATGCCCGCAAATGCTAGACAGGCCAAGATATTGGTTGGAACATTGTAGCCACAAATATTTTGTGTCACGTTAATAGATTCTCTCCAAAAAGAAAAAATTTATGATATATTAAGTTATTATCAAATTTTATTAATATGTTTTTATGTAATATAATTTAAAAATTGTTAATTTAATATATAATTAATGTTAATAATGTACGAATATATCATTGTATTAATAATATAACATAAAATCTCCCTCGCCCTTCAATTTGGTGTGCCTCTCTATTGGAAGTATGAGCTTAGAGCACTTTGTCTAGATGCGGTTCGTGGTGTTGGAGGACTCTGATGACTCACTCAACAATAATAGTGCCTATCTATTTAGACGGCCAGATAGCTTTCATGCTTGTTCAAATCGGGCTCCATTGAAGCTTTCGGAGGTTCCAGTGAAACGTAATGTGGGAGATGACATCTCCAATAGTGTCCATAGAATTTTCTTTTTTTTTTTTTTTTGAAAATGATGGATATTTCTTCAGTGTTTGTTATTGTTCCACAAAGCAACTCTCACTACTTAATTTCTTCTAGAAAAAAGTGTTAAAAATATACCTTGCACATTTTGAATGAGCCATGTGTTTGTTGACTTTAACCTCATTTAGAAGTGTTTTAATCATAATAATGCATTTTAACATTTTTGGACTTGATAAGAGAACATTCATCATCCTTGAATGTATAAAGCGAAGATTGATAGTTAGAATCTTAGGACAATTTTGTAGAAGAGGAATTTCCCTTTAATGAGTTTAGGTATTATTTCATGAAAAAATATATTTGTCAAATTAAATCTTGTGTCAAAATAATTTTTGATAAAGTTAGAATCATTTTTGAAAAAAAAACTATGTTTATTTATAGATCATTTTTAAAATGTTAAAAACTAGAAGATCAGTCGATTCTATACACTTAGAAAGCAAATTGGGTTATCAAAATCGATTGACCAATCAATTTTGAAGTTCTTGAATATTATGAATTGATTGACAAATCGATTTCACATACTTGTTATCCTCTATTCCATTCAAATTTAGTCTCCAACAAAATCGATTGGTTAACTAATTTTCCACATTTAAAGCCAAATTAAGTTTTGGGTGAATTGATTGATCGATGGATTCACCATGTGATGTTTTCAAAATTATAGCCATGTGAATCATTGATCAATTAATTCACCATGTTGTTTTTCAAATTTTTGAGGGTTGAGTGAATTAGTTGACCAATCAATTCACCAAGTTCTAACTACTTTGTAAGGGCCATATTTTGTGAGTAATGGATTTTTAAACCATCTAATTTCTATATAAAGACTTGAACTTGATTTGAAAATATAAAAAGGAGCCTTTATTATTACATAGATATAAGATACTCTTCTTTTTCTCATTTTGTCCTAAAAATCCCTTGAACCTATAAGATTAAATTCCTCTTTTGAGCTTTTCATTGTGTATTCTAACTTTTAAAGTTTGTGAGCCATTATTTTAATTCTAAATTATTCAGTTATTGTATACTAAGGTGAGGTATCCCTAGAAATTTCAAGAGTATGGGATCTCTTGATAAATTAAGTTTTTGAAAGAAGAATCTCAAAAGGATTGAACAAAAACTAGAGAATTGTACTAATGCTTCTTCAAGTGCCTTTAAACTTGAAATGATAGTGGATTTCTTTTCAAAATCCAAGTTAGATAGGCTTAGTAGTGGATTTACTCCTTGGAGTATTGGATCTTCAAGGACAAACTATTATAAATCACTGAGTTTGATTCTTTCTATTCTTATCTCTTTATTTATTTGCACTATGCTCTATTTTTTCGATTGAAATTGTGAATTGTGATATACTTGATTCATATTAAGTTAATTATTGTTGTAAATATCATTATTTTCTTATTTTTAACTTTGAACTGATTGCAGGTGATTTATTAAAACTAATTACATTAATTTTGATTTACAAAAGTTTTTATACCTAATTCATTCCCCCTTTGAGTAAAATCTTAAATAACTTTTGGTATTCGAGCTTAGTTCTCGTAACAAGATCTTGCAATCTTAAAAGGATTCTATGGATAGTTTTAGTACTTTACCCAAATGTCCTCCATTGAACAAGCTTCTAAGTTTTAATGGACAATATTACACTTATTGGAAACAAAAAAATAAAAGATTTTATAAAAGTCACTGAATGTTGGTATATGAGAATTAATTGAAAATGGATACAATCCACTTACTAAAAAGGAAAATAATATTAATGTTTTAAAGTCAAGGATTAAATGGAGTGAAGATAATAAAAGAAAATATCAATTTCACTCCAAAGTTAAATGGATTCTATCAAATTTTTTATGGCCAAGTGAATATGAAAGAGTTTCAAATTGTTTAACTACAAAAGAAATATGAAATGTTCTTAAGATAGCTCATATAGGAACTACATAAGTTAAGGTGAGCAAAATGCATACATTGGTTTATTAATATGAATTGTTTATAATGAATAATGGAGAATCTATCAAATATATAATGCAAATATTTGCTACTATAGTTAACTAACCAAGTCTTCTTGGCTAAAAATCTTACAAATGGAAAGCTAGTTTACAAAGTGCTTAGATTATTAACAATTCAATGACAATCGAAAATCACTACTATTAAGGAGGCAATGAAAATCAAGATTCTAACCTTTGCAAAACTTATTTGGCAACTTAGGAAGAATAGAGCTAGAGTTCAAGAGATATGCCAATGATAGTGAAAGAAAAAAGAAATCTCTTTCTCTAAAAGTTGAAACTAATGCTGATGAAGATAAAATTGATGAAGATTGTTAGAAGAAATTACTTAATACATCATTTAAAGATGACTTAGCCCTTCTTACTAAGAAATATTAAAGGGCCTTCAAGAGAATTAATGGAAGGAGAAGAATCCCTTAAGCAAACAAACTTATAAATAAAGAAGAAGTTAATAAGTAAACCACTCTAACTTATTATAAATGCAAAAGACTTGATCATATCAAGTTTGATTGTCCCTATGTATTTAAAGAAACAACTAAAATATGAAAAGAAGAAAAATAAAAGCTCTTATAAGAAAGCTCACTTAATAGCTTGGGGAGATAAAATAATGACTTTTGTGACGAAAATGATAAAGATGGAAAACCATTTCTCTATTTGATGGTCATATGAGACAAAGATAGAGGTAAGGTATCTGTCTCTAACTCATATGATAAATCTTATTATATTATTTTTTATCTCAATATTAATTTACTTATAACTAAGAGGAATATTGGACTTTCAAAAAAGAAAATTATATCTTTTTTGAAAGAAAATATTAAACATCTAAAAAAAGTGAAAAATTAATTTAAGAAATAGAGAGCTTTA
Organism: Sindora glabra; assembly: GCA_020226215.1. Classification (NCBI taxonomy): domain Eukaryota; kingdom Viridiplantae; phylum Streptophyta; class Magnoliopsida; order Fabales; family Fabaceae; genus Sindora; species Sindora glabra. The sequence goes on from CM035233.1 coordinate 59,698,284, forward strand.
AGAAAATTGCATAGAAATATAACTCTTGTGAAAATCTTAAGCAGAAACTTAATACTTAACCAAAACTCTTAAGAGATTTACAAAAGAAAAAAACTTACTTGATACTTTTCTTAGTAAAAAATCAAGCTTTAACAAAGAAGGTCTTAGATATATGCCAAACATGAAAAATCTCTTTTATAAAAACTTCTTTGTAAAAAAAACTATGAAGAGACAACTCAAGATTACATATTTCTATTATAGAGGAAAAGGATATAGAATTTATTCATGTGCACATAAAAGAAATACTTATATTAGAATAAAGAAAATCTAGACTCCTGAAAGAACATATGAACTACTAACATAAATGGACCTAAAGCTATTTGGGTACCAAGAATTAAAAATTAATGCTTCTTTTATAGTTTGTATAAGAATTCAAAGTGACATACGGTACTTGGATAGTAACTGTTCAAGATATATATGACAAAAGACAAATCCAAGTTATCTCTTTGACACTCAAAGAAGAAGGAAATTCATTTTTGAAAATAATTTAAAAGGCAAAGTCATAGGAAAAAGTAAAATTAATAAGAATGCTAAATCTTGTATTAAAGATGTTTTATATGTGAAAGGGCTTAAACATAATTTGCTTAGCATTAGTCAATTTTATGATAAAGAAAGTAAAGTTACTTTTGATTCCACTTGTTACATTGTTAAAAACTAGAATGATAAGCAAATTAAGTTTATTGGTAAAAGATATAGTAATATCTACATGATAGATATTAATAATAAGCCCAATTTAGATTCTAAATACTTAATCAATATAAATGAGAACTCTTAGATTTGACACAAAAGGCTTGTTTATAGAAGTATATATCTTATGAGAAAACTTTCTAAAAATGAATTAGTTGATGGATTGTCAAAATTAAAATTTGTCAAAGATAGAATTTGTGATGCATGCCAAAAGAAAAAACAAGTAAAAGTTTCCTTTAAATTCAAAAATTTTGCTTCTTCATCTAAACCACTTTAATTACTCCATATAAGTTGAATTGATCCTTCAACAATTAAAAGTCGTAGAGAAAATCTCTATTTACTTGTAATTGTTAATGATTATTCAAAATTTACATGGATATTATTTTATCTAACCAAAGATAAAGCCTTTGAAGCATTCAAAAGGCATGCATAAATCATTTAAAATGAAAAAGAAATGTTTATAGTAAGTATTAAAAGTGATTCTAGTAGAGAATTTAAAAATTATGATTTTACTTTTTTTATGATGACTATAGCATTAAAGATAACTTCTCATCTCCTAGAACATTTCAACAAAATAGAGTTATTGAAAGAAAAAAATAGGTATTTAGAAAAGATAGTAAAGACTATGCTAAATGATAGCTTTCTTCCTAAGTCATTTTAGGCAAAGTCAATTAGCATCGCTTATTATGTAATGAATTAGAGCCCTAATTAGGTTAATTTTGAAGAAAACCTTCAATGAATTGTACAAAGGCAGAAAGTTAAATATTTTACACTTTTATGTCTTTGGATACAAATTCTTTGTGTATAATAATGGTAAAGATGACTTTGAAAAGTTTGATACAAAATCTGATGAAACCATCTTCATTAGATATTCTTCTAATAGGAAAGCCTACAAAGCTTATAACAAAAAAACTTTGCTAGTAGAAGAATTTATCTATGTGGTATTTGATGAATCTTCTTTTAGTATGAACAAAGTATCAAATAAAGATGAGAAGCAAGCTAATACATGGATCATTCAAAAGAATCAAAATAATCAAAATGAGGAAATGAAGGCTGAAGAAAAGGATAAAAAAATTCAAGAACCAACGCCTCCCATAATCAATATAGATCAAGAGCAAAATCATAGACCTCAAAAAGAATGGAAGATTATGAGAAGTCATCTCATTGATTAAGTCATTAGTTACATGTCTCAAAAGATAACTAGAAATTCTCTCAAAAATATACATGATTACTCAATATTTTTATCTTAATTTGAACTTAAAAATATTAATGAGGCAATAATTAATGAATATTGGGTCTTAGCTATGTAAAAAGAGTTAAATCATTTTAAAAGAAATAAAGTTTGGGAACTTGTGCCAAGACCAAATAATTACCCAAGTATTGGTACAAAATGCATTTTTAGAAACAAGCATGATAAAAATGACATTATAATTAGAAATAAAGTTAAATTGGTTATGAAAGGTTACAATTAAGAGAAAGGCATTAATTATGATAAAAATTATGCACCAATAGCTATGCTGAAAGCTATCAGGATGATGTTAGCATATGCCTACATGAAAAGATTCACACTCCATCAAATGGATGTCAAAAGTGCATTTCTAAATGGCATAATTCTGGAAAAAGTACCTATTGAATAACCTCTTGGTTTTGAAATTTATTTCTTCCTTAAACATGTTTTTAAACTAAAGAAAGCATTTTATGGTCTTAAATAAGCTTATAAAGCTTAGTATGAAAGACAAAGTAAATTTTTAATGGAAAAAGATTTTTCAAGAAGAAAAATTGATACTACTTTATTTATAAAACACAAATTTGATGATATCCTTCTTGTATAAATATATGTTGATGATATCATATTTGGAGCTATTAATGATTCTATGTGCAAAAAATTTGCTAAGTTGATGTTGAGTGAATTTAAAATGTCCATGATAGGAAAGTTGAATTTCTTCCTTAGTTTGCAAATTAAATAATTAAATGATAGAATATTTATAAATCAAACTAAGTATATAGAAGAACTGATCAAGAAATATAAAATGAATAAGGTAAAACCTTTTCTTACCTCTATGAGTATATTAACCAAGTTGGACTTAAATGAAGAAGGTAAAAAGATAGATGTTACTATATATAGAGGTATGATAGACTTCTTGCTTTATCTTACTGCCAATAAACCAAATACCATATTTAGTGTGTGTGTGTGTGTGTGTGTGTGCAGAAGATTTTAGGCTAATCCAAGAGGGTCATATTTGACTACTATAATTTTTTTTTTTTATATATCTTATAGGCATACCTCATTTCGGATTATGGTATCTTAAGGAGAAATCAAATTTCTTAATAGGTTATTACAATGTCAACTTTTCTGGTAGAAAATCAAATAAGAAAAGTACTAGTAGAGCTTATCAATTTCTTAAATGCTTACTAGTCTCATGGCACAGTAAAAAGCAAAATAGTATAGCCTTGTATATCGCAAAAGCAATAGCTACTGTAGTTGTTACGCTTAACTCCTATGGATGAAGTAACAATTATCATATTTTAGTTTGAATTTTGAAAATATTCCTATTAAATATGATAATACTAGTGTTATTAATCTCACTAAGAATGCTATCATGTATTCAAGATCAAAACATATTGAACTAAGATATTACTTTATTTGTGATCATGTTCAAAGAGGAAATATTACACTTGAATTTATCCAAATTAATTTTTAACTTGTAGATATATTCACTAAGCTACTTAGAAAAATCGTTCAAATTTTATTAAAAGAGAATTAAGTATGTTGAATATTCTTGAAAAATAATATTGGCTTAAAATTATTGTCTAAGTGAACCTTCCTTACTTCCCTTATTATTATCAAATTCAATTTACTAACTTTAGCATCAAAGATATCATAAAAATTTGTTTTATAGGTATTATCCTTAAAAAAATTAGCAATTAGAGCACAAAATATGATTTGAAAATAATCATAAGCCCTAAAAGCTTTGTTAAAGATCAAATAGATTTGAAAATGTTAAATCAAAAGTTTTTAGGAAGAAAAGAATTAAGCGATCAATCAATTCAGCAGTCTCGAACAAGGTAAAATCGAATGATTAATCGATTTTGTGAAGCATGTCTAAATAGCCAAAGTCAAGTGACCAATTGACTCTAGGAAAGTGATAGTTGCTTTTAGAAGTCTAAAATCAATTCATTAATCGATTCAATATATGTGAAGGGAAATCTAAAGATTCAAAACTATAGGCTATGAATCAAGTGGTTAATCGATTTATATATAAATATATTCTTATATGAATTAATTGGTCAATTAATTCTAAGCAGCCTTTATAGAAGCCTTGATACACAACAATAGTGTCATTTCATTGCCCTATTTCATTATAATGATTTGTATGTCCCAATAGCCTTATAAAACCTCATTATATCTTCACTTCTTCATAAAATCGATTAAGATAAATCAATTAAATCACTTTTCCATCGATTCTAACCTAATCTAACTGATCAAAACCTTATACATTACCAAAATCAAATTCCACCAAAATCCTACCTTAAACTCTAGTTCTACATCCATTTCATAAAATCAAAACCTCTATCCAAAACCTTTATTCATCATTCTATTGGTGTGTGTCCTAGAACCAATCATATAGGTGATTGAAGTTATACACAATGTATTATGTTTTATTTTAGGCAATTTAATTATTATATTTTATTTTTATAATTTTATTATTATTATGCGCAATTTATAACTTAATATAATAATTATCCTTGGAATAGCTTTACTATTCCTAAAATGCCCCTAATCAAGTATTATTACGAAAATGATAGTAATAATACATCGAGATTAGCATGTATAGTGACTGATGAATACAAATCATGGATATGTGATATCAAGTCAATACATGAGTACATTACTAGTGAACAATGTATTGGATTGACCCACTATGAGAATATTGCATGGATAGACGTGTCATAAGTTATTCTCATATGATCACAAATACACATAAACCTTTAACCTGAAGTCACTACAGTTCCCTACATGAGAAATTACTCACTTTAATATTATCCTATGTCATCTTTAATCAAGATGACAAGTAGGGCATTGATTGGGTGTGTCATAAATTGTGCAAAAGGAAGTAAGTGATGTAAATGAAATTTTGTTACTTTTGTATAAAAGAGAAATATCCTTGGGCCCCTTGATTGAGTGAAACTTAAAAATGCATGGCCATGTTCAATTGAATTAATATGTGATATTAATAATTTATTTTAAATCTACTAAGTATCAAGAAATATAAATTGAACATTGACGAGGATGACACATTTCATGCCTTCAGTTCAATTTGGATATTAATACAAAAGGTTATGATGCAAAACATTGATCATATATTAGGTAGATGTCGAATCACAGATATTCTTACTACTTAAGTGGCAGTGATATATTACTAGATACCGCTTACTGTCTATGGCTCAATAATTAGTCATTGTCAACGTAGTAAGAACCTACAGGGTCACACAAAAAGAATAGGAATAAGACAATAATTAATTGGACTTTAATTATATTAATATCCAATTAATTGAACTTATTTTCGTGCATATATATATTATTAAGAATAATATATATATATATATATGTATATATAATGTGATATTATTTGATATTTATGTGATATTATTTGATATTAAAGTAATATCAAATAATTACGTTATCAGATATTAGATAAATATATTATGAGATAATATTATTTTGATATTTGATAACTATATGCAATTATCTAATATTAAGATATTTATATTGTGAGATAATATTATCTAATATTAGATAATTAATAGATAAGTCATATTTCTCTTCATTATCTCTAGGATAAGGATAAAATGAATTGTTAAGTGTGATTAGGATTTTGGAAGCATTATCCTAGTAGGATTAGGATTATGATACAAAATATTGATCATGTATTAGGTGGATGTCGAATCACAGACATTCTTACTACTTGAGTGGCAGTGATGTATTGCTAGATACCGCTTACTGTCTATGGCTCAATAATGAGTCATTGTCAACGTAGTAAGAACCTACAGGGTCATACAAAAAGAGTAGGAATAAGACAATAATTAATTAAACTTTAATTATATTAATATCCAATTAATTGAACTTATTTTCGTGCATATATATATTATTAAGAATAATAAATTTACGTAATATATATATATATTATGTGATATTATTTGATATTAAAGTAATATCAAATAATTACATTATCAGATATTAGATAAATATATTATGAGATAATATTATTTTGATATTTGATAACTATATGTAATTATCTAATATTAAGATATTTATATTATTAGATAATTAATAGATAAGTCATATATCTCTTTATTATCTCTAGGATAAGGATAAAATGAGTTGTTAAGTGTGATTAGAATTTTGGAAGCATTATCCTAGTAGGACTAGGGTTGTGGCTTGCCTAAGTTCTGTAAAAGGGGACTTGAGGATAGCATATTAAAGACACGCTCACAGACTTCCTAAAATCCAAAATCACTTAGAAAACATCAAAATCCTAGTTCCTAGAGAGATAAATGCATCCTAGCAGATTCGTGGAGAGCGAGAGGTCGTTGTTCACTCCTTGTGGATACCGTGGAGATGCTATACCTTCCGGCCGGCATTTGATTCATCCGCTCTTAAGTTTTGATCAGTAGAAACACGAGTGCCCAATAGGTAAAACCCTAATCATTGATTTATGCTTTTTGCATGGATCCTAGGTAGAATTTGAATTAAAATTTTGAAATTCTGCTGCATGTAATAATCCGAATTCCTAACACATTCTACACTCCTGTTTTAGCCTAAAACCATTATGATCAGTAGTTATATAGGTAAGAAAAGTATGGCATCAAAAAACCTTTGCACTAAGTCAAGCAAAGGAAAAGGGAAAGCTTCAAGATCATTATCATAACCTCTTTCTTCTACTAATACGATTCCTAAGAAAGCTTATTATTCAATGGTAACTACCTTTGAGAAATTTTTAGAATGCATGATGAAAGAAATTAAACCTAGAAATTGCTGGGATATTAAATTTTGAATGAATGAAAATTTAGAGATATATCATTTGCTAGATCATTTGAATTTGTTAAAATTTGCTAGACATTTTGTTGATCTATATCTCAATCTTGTTTATTAATTATATACTAATTTGAAAGAAAGTGGTCAAAAGTCTTCTTAAATTGATTACAATCGTAAAAAAGTGAAAGATTTTCTATGGGTATTCTTGAGTTAGTTGTAATTTTTGAAATGGACCTAAATCAACCATACACTAGTGCTAAAAATACTATAAATTATTCAAAAGTTATGGCAATTAGACTATTTTGGCCTTGTTCCTAACTTAAAATCATCAAGAACAAACTGCCTATAACTGAGTTATCCATAGAGGATAGGATTCTACATTATATCATTGCTAAGATTATCCTCTTAAAGTGCTACAATTTCACTTAAATTGATGATTATGAATTATTCATGATATAGGCTATCAGGTAAAATGTTCCTATAGACTTTCCTTATTATATCCTTATTCATATGCATTCCTATATCAATAGAGACTTCCTTTGATATGGCATAATCCTTACAGAACTATTTAAAAATTTTAATATTAGACTTAATAAAGAGGCCAAAGTTGAAAAATTCAAGGAATTTAAGAGATTGAAGACCAAACACTTGAAGCAAATGCCTTTTCAAAAGATAGAAGGTGTATAAAGATTCATTGATAGAGGAGATACTATAAAAGAGCTTGAAATGAGAGCCTTATAAGACCACTTCACTTCTTTACATTACGAAACTCAGAAGGAATTAAAATCCCATATCAAAAACTAGTTTAAAAGGCTTAAAGAAAAGTTCAACATTGTTAAAGATGAAGATGATAGTTTTAAAGAAGAAGATTCTCCTTAAGCAAAGAGAAAACATGAGGGAAAGCAAGAAGCAGTTCCATTAAAAGAGAAAACTAAAGAACAAGAAGGAGACAATTAGGTGATAAAAGCGCTAAAAGCAATTTGGATGATATGGTGGATATTTAAAGATATCTATCCCCTTAACCCCATTTTATCCTTTTAGGACTTACTCTATATATTGGAATTTTTTTTGTTTATTGGAATTTCAATTGATACTTTCATATTCTTGGATATTTCATTATGAATGTTTTGTTTGATGGAACATTACCCTTGTTTTAAAATTATATTTGCTAGATATTTCTTTTGATTGATGCCAAAGAAAGGAAGGAAATATGTGAGAATGAAATTATGGTATAATATATTTTATGTAATTTTGAGAGGGAGTGTCCTAGTGAATAAGAGTCATAATTAAAAACTTGATTTAATTTCAAAATGGTTTGATATTATTAAAAAAGGGGAGATTGTTAACTTTAGCCCATTTAGAAGTATTTTGATGATAACAACATATTTTGACCTTCTTGAATTTAATAAGAGAACACTCATTGTCCTTGAATGTAAAAAGTGAAGATTAAAGACTATTGAAAACTATAGTTAGAATCTTAAGACAATTTTGTACAAGAGGAATTTCCTTTTAATGGGTTCAAGTATTATTTCATGAGAAAATATGCTTGTTAAATTAAAACTTTTGTTAAAATAATTTTTGATGAAATTAGAATCATTTTTGGAAAGAAAACTATGGTTTTTATATATGATTTTCAAAAAATTTGAAAACCAAAGGATTAATTGATTAATCAATTAGCTCCAAATATCTAGAAAGTAACCCATCAAGTTTAAGTCGACTGTAGGCATCTAGAGAACAAACTAAGCTACCAGAATTGATTGACTAATCAATCAATGTTGAGGTTTTTAAACATTAAGAATCAATTGATAAATTAATTTTACATATTTGTTATCCCTTATTCTATTTAAATTTGGTCTCTAATAGAATTAATTGACTAATTAACTCTACACGTTTAAAGCCAAATTAAGTTCCAGGTAAATTGGTTAACCAATCGACTTACCATGTAATATTTTTAAAATTATAGCCAGGTTAATTGATTAATTAATTCATCATATTATTTTTCAAATTATCAAGGGCTAAGTGAATCAATTAACCAATCAATTTACCAAGCTCCAACTATTCCTTATTGTTATATTTTGTAAGTAACAGATTTTTAAACCTTCCAACTTCTATGTAAAGGCTTGAAATTGATTTGAAAATATAAGAAAAAGCCTTTATTGTTACATAGACACAAGATGCTTTTTTCTTTCTTATTTTATCTTGAAAATTCCTTGAACCCTAAGATTAAATTCATCTTTTTCAGTCTTCATTATGTATTCTAACTTTTAGAATTTGTGAACCATTATTCTGATTCCAAATCATTCAGTTATTGTATATTAGGGTGAGGTATCCCTAAGATCTTTAAGAGTGGGAATCTCTTAATAAATTAAATTTTTTAGAAAGAAATCTTAAAAGGATCGGACAAAAACTAGAGAATTATACTAGAACTTCTTCAAGTGCCCTTAAACTTAAAGAAATAGTAGATTTCTTTTCAAAATCCAAGTTAGATAAATTTGGTAATGGATATACTTTCTTTCGAGTGTTAGATCTTAAAAGCGGAACAATTATAAATTGTTGAGTTTAATTTTCTCTATCCCTACCTCTTCATTTATCTACATTATACTCTATTTTTCTGATTAAAATTGTGATTGTGATATACTTGATTCATATTAAGTTGATTATTGCTGTAAATATCATTGTTTTCTTATTTTTAACTTTGAACTGATTGTTGGTGATTTATTAAAATTGATTACATTTTTTTTCTTTGCAAAAGTTTTTATACTTAATTTACCTTCATTTTTGGGTAAAATCCTAAATAATAGTGTTGTCCTTTGTAGACTTCTAAACATTTATTTATATTGTTAAATTAAGCTTTATTATTAGATTAAAGTTATCATTGTTAATCTATATGTAGTTTTATTTATTGTACTAGTGAAGTGGAGTTTTGTTTGACAAGTAATGGATTTTATGTGCGTACACTTGAATTCCTATCAAGTTATCAAACATTAATATTACATACATTTGATATCACATTATGATTAAATATTATGGCATACATTTGAAATATTATCAAGTTATGATTAAATATTATGGCATCCCCTAAATTGAAAACAAACCATTCCTTAATGTAAATGAATACTTTATTACATGTTTGAGATAGTTAGGACTATGCTAAATGATAGCTTTCTTCTTAAGTCTTTTTGAGCAAAAGCAGTTAGCATCACTTGTTGTGTAATAAATAGAACCTTAATTAGGCTAATTTTGAAAAAAAGAACCTATAAATTGTAAAAGGAAGAAAACTAGATATTTCACACTTTTATGTATTTGGATACAAATGCTTTATGTATAGCAATGGTAAAGATAACCTTGGAAAGTTTAATGCCAAATTTGATGAAATCATTTTCATCGGATATTCTTCAAATAGTAAAGCCTACAAAGCTTATAATAAAAAAACTTTATCGGTAGAAAAATCCATACATGTGGTATTTAATGAATCTTCTTTCAGTATGAAAAAAATATTAAATAAAGATGAGGAGTAAACTAACATATGGATCATTCAAAAGAATCCAAATAATCAAAATGAGGAAATGAAAGCTTAAGAAAAGGATGAAGAAATTCAAGAACTAACTTCTCCTATAATCAATGTAGATCAAAAGCAAAGTCATGGACCTCAAAGAGAATGGAAGATTATGAGAAGTCAATTTATTAATTAAATCATTAGTGACACGTCTCAAAAGGTAACTGAAAATTCTTTCAAAAATATATGTAATCATTTAGCATTTTCTTCTCAATTTGAACCAAAAAACATTAATGAGGCAATAATTTATGAATATTGGGTCTTAGCAGTGCAAAAAGAGTTAAATCAATTTGAAAGAAATGAAGTTTGGGAACCTATGCCAAGGCTAAATGATTATATAATTATTAGTATAAAATAGATTTTTAAAAATAAGTATAATAAAAATAGCATTATAATTAGAAACAAATCTAAATTAGTTGCAAAAGATTACAACCAAGAAGCAAGCATTGGCTATGATGAAACCTATGCACCGATAGCTGGGATTGAAGCTATTAGGATAATGTTGTCATATGCTTGCATGAAAGGATTCACACTTTATCAAATGGATATCAAAAGTGCATTTTTAAATGGCATAACTATGGAAAAAGCATATGTTGAACAACCTCCTACTTTTGAAAGTTATTTCTTTTCCAATCATGTTTTTAAACTAAAAAAAGAACTTTATGGTTTAAATAAGCTCCTAAAGCTTGGTATGAAAGATAAAGTAGATTTTTAATGGAAAAAGATTTTTTAAAAGGAAAAGTTAATATTAATTTATTTATAAAATATAAACTTGATAATATCCATCTTATGCAGATACATGTTAATGATATCATATTTGGAGCCATTAATGATTTTATGTGCAAATAATTTGCCAAGTTGATGCAAAATAAATTTGAGATATCCATAATGAAAATTTTTAATTTCTTCCTTGATTTGCAAATCAAACAATCAAGTGATGAAATATTTGTAAATCAAATTAAGTATACAAAAGAGCTAATTAAGAAATATAAGATGAATGAGGCAAAAGCTTCTCCTAGCTCTATGAGTATATCAACCAAGCTTGACCTAAATAAAGAAAGTAAAAAGGTAGATGTTACTGTGTATAAAGGCATGATAAGCTCCTTACTTTATCTTATTATTAGTTGACTAGATATCATGCTTAATGTATGTATATTAGCAAGGTTTCAAGCTAATCTAAAAGAGTCACATTTGACTGTTGTAAAAAGAATTTTTAAATATCTTGCAAGTACACCTCACTTTGGATTATGATATCTTAAGAAGAAATCAAATTTCTTGATAAGTTATTTCAATATCAACTTTACTAGTAGCAGATTCGATAGAAAGAGTACTAGTAGAACTTATTAATTTCTTGGATGCTCACTAGTCTTATGGCACAGTAAAAAGCAAAATAGTGTAACTTTATATATTGCAAAAGCGGAATATATAGTTGTTGCTAGTTGTTGCACTCAATTTTTATGAATAAAGTAATAATTATCAAATTTCAGTTTGAATTTTGAAAATATTCCTGTTAAATGTGATAATACTAGTGCCACTAATCTCACCAAGAATGCTGTCATGCATTCAAGATTAAAACATATTGAAATAAGATATCATTTTGTTCGTAATCATGCTTAAAGAGGAGATATTACAATTGAATTTGTCCAAACTGATTTTTAACTTGCAAATATCTTCACTAAGCAACTTAAGGAAGATCATTCAAACTTTAATTAAAATAGAATTGGGCATGTTGAATATTCTTGGAAAATAATGTTTGCTTAAAATTGTTATCAACCTAAGTAAGCCTTCTTTACTTCCCTCGTTATTATCAAATTCAATTTACTAACTTTGGCATTAGAGATATCCCAAAAGTTTGTTTTGTAGGTATTATCCTTAAAAAATTTAGTAATAAAAGCATATGATATGATTTAGAAATAATTAGAAGCCCTGAATTCTTTGTTAAAGATCAATTGGATTTGAAAATATTGAATTAAAAGTTTTTAGGAAGAAAAGAATCGAGTGATCAATTCAATAGTCTCGAACAAGACATAATCGAGTGACTAATTAATTCTATAAAGCATGTCTAAATGATCAGAATTAATGACCAATCAATTCTAAGAAAGTGATAGTTGCTTTTAAAAGTCATTAATTGATTCAATGGATGTAGAGGAAAGTTTAGATATTCAAAAATATTGGCTATAAATCGAATGGTTAATCAATTTACATATGAATATATTCATATATGAATTGACTTATTAATTGATTTCAAATGGCCTTTGCATAAGCCCTAATGCACAATGATAGTGTTATTTCATTGCCTTATTTCATTGTGATGATTTATGTATTCCAAGAGCCTCACAAAACCTTATCATATCTTTCTTCTTCATCAAAATCAATTAACTAATAAAATCACTTCTCCATCACTTCTAACCTAATCTAACTAATTAAAACCCTTTGCATTGCCAAAATCAAATTCCACCAAAATCATACCTTAAACTCGACCTTCTATATTAGTTTCATAAAATTAAGACCTTTATCTAAAATCTTTCATTCATCATCCTATACTCCCTTTTTAGCTTAAAACCACCGTGATAATCAATTGCATAGGTAAAAAAAGCATGGCACCAAGAAGGCCTTGCACCAAGTCAAGTAAGGGAAAATAGGAAACATTATCACAACCTTTTTCCTCTGCCAATACGATTCCTAAGAAAACTTATTATTCTAAGGTAACTACTTTTGAGAAATTTTTGAAATGTATAATGAAAGAAATTGAACTTAGAAATTGCTAGGACATTAGATTTTTTAAGAATAAAAATTTGGAGATATATCATCTGCTAGATTATCTAAATTTGTTAAAATTTACTGGACACTTTGTTAATCCATACCTCAATCTTATTCATCAATTCTGTCTTAATATAAAAAAAATGGTTAATAAAGTGTCCTTCAATTGATCATTAAAATAAAGAATGAAAGATTTTCTATGGGTATTCCTAAGTTAGTTGTAACCTTTAAAATGACCTAGATTAGCCATACACTGGTGCTAAAAATACTACAAATTATTTAAAAGTTATGACAATTAGATTATTTTAGTCCCATTCCTAACTTGAAATCATCAAGAACAAATTGCTCATCATCAAGTTATCCATGGAGGATAGGATTTTACACTATATCATTACTAAGATTATCCTCCCAAAGTGCTACAATTTCACTTAAATTAATGATCATGAATTATTATACTATAGGCTATGAGGTAAAACATTCCCATAAATTTTCCCTATCACATCCTTCTTTATATGCATTCCTACATTAATAGATACTTCCTTCCATATGGCATAATCCTTATAGAATTATTTAAAAAGTTTAGAATTAGAGTTAATAAAGAAGCTAGAGTTGAAAAATTCAAGGAACCTAAGAGATTGAAGGCTAAACACCTAAAGCAAATGTCTTTTCAAAAGATAGAAGGTGTATAGAGATTCATTAATAGAGGAGATGCTATAAAAGAGCTTAACATGACAGCCTTGTGGAACCACCTTACTACTTTGCATCAGGAAACTCAAAAGGAATTAAAATCCTACATCAAAAATCAATTTAAAAAGCTTAAAGAAAAGTTCAACATTGTTGAAGATAAAGAGGATAATTCTAAAGAAGAAGATTCTCCTCAAGCAAAAAAAAGATGTAAAGGAAAGTAGGAATCAATTCCATCAAAGGAGGAAGTTAAATAATAAGAAAGAGATAATTAGGCAATGAAGGCATTAAGAGTAGTTCAGATGATATGATAGATGATTTGAGATATTTGTCCCCTTAAACCTATTTTATCCCCTTAGGACTTACGCTTTATATTGAATTTTCCTTTTTGTTTGCTAGAACTTTAGTTGATACTTTCATATTCCAGGATATTTCATTATAAATGTTTCATTTGATGAAACATTGCTTATGTTTTAAAATTATGTTTGCTAGATATTTCTTTTGATTGATGCTAAAAAAGGGAGGGAAATGTGTGAAAATAAAATTAAATATTATAACATATTTTATGCGATTTTGAGGGGGAGTGTCTTAATGAGGAGGAGTCACAATTAAAAACTTGATTTAATTTTAAAATAGTTTGTCATCATTAAAAGAGGAGAATTTGTTAACTTTAGCCTTATTTAGAAGTATTTTGATGACAACAACACATTTTAACCTCCTTGGATTTAATAAGAGAACATTCATTGTCCTTGCATACAAAAAGTGAAGATTGAAAATCATTAAGAATTTTAGTTAGAATCGTAGGACAATTTTGTACAAGAGGAATTTCCTTTTAATAGGTTCAGGTATTATTTTATGAGAAAATGTGCTTATCATATTAAAACTTGTATCAAAATAATTTTTGATGAAGTTGGAATCATTTTTGGAAAGAAAATGATGTTTTTTATAGATCATTTTCAAAAAATTTGAAAACCATGGGATCAATCAATTAACTAATTGATTCTAAGTATCTAAAGAGTAATTTAGCAAGTTTAAGTCAATTTTAGGCATTCAAGGAGCAAACTAGACTATCAAAATTAATTAACCAATCGATTCTAAAGTTCTCAAGCATTATGAATTGATTGACAAATCGATTCTATATACTTATTATCCCATGTTCCATTCAAATTTAGTCTCCAACAGAATCGATTAGCCAATCAATTCTGCACATTCAGAGCCAAATTGAGTTCCAAATGAATTGATTGACCAATCAATTCACCATGTGATATGTTCAAAATTATAGCTAAATGAATCAATTTACCAATCGATTTACAATGTTATTTTTCAAAATTTCAAAGGCTAAGTGAATTGATTAATTAATCAATTCACCAAGCTCCAACTACTCCATTATGATTATATTTTGCGAGTAATGGATTTTAAACCTTCCAACTTCTATATAAAGACTTGAATTCAATTTGAAAATATAAGAAATAACCTTTACTATTACATAAACATAAGATACTCTTCTTTTTTTCATTTTATCCTGAAAATCCCTTGAACCCCTTAAGATTAAATTTCTCTTTTTAGCTCTTTATTGTGTATTCTAACTTTTAGAGTTTATGAACCATTATTCTAATTCCTAATCATTCAGTTACTATATAGTAGGATAAGGTATCCCTAGAAACTTCAAGCGTGTGAAATCTTTTAATAGATTAAGTCTTTGAGAGAGGAATCTTAAAACGATTGAATGGAAATTAAAAGGTTATACTAAGACTTCTTCAAGTACCTTTAAACTTGAAGAGATAGTAAATTTCTTTTCAAAATTCAAGTCAGATAAATTTGATAGTAGATGTACTTTTTAGAGTGTTGAATTTTCAAGTTCAAACTACTATAAATCGTTATGTTTGATTCTCTCTATCCCTATCTCTTTATTTATTTGCACTATGCTCTATTTTTCCAATTGAAATTATGATCGTGATATACTTAATTCATATTAAGTTGATTGTTGTTGTAAATATCATTGTTTTCTTATTTTCAACTTCGAATTAATTACTAGTGATTTATTAAAACTGATTACATTACTTTTGATTTACAAAAGTTTTTATACCTAATTCACTCCTCTTTTAAGTAAAATCCTAAATAATAGTGTTGTCCTCTGTAGACCTCAAAACATCATGTTGTTAAACTAAGCTTTTATTATTAGATTAAAAGTTATAATTGTTAATCTATATGTAGTTTTATTTATTGTACCAGTGAAGTGGAGTTTTTGTTCGGCAAGTGATGGATTTTACAGACGTACACTTGAATTCCTATCAAGTTATCAAACATTAATATATACATTGGATATCACAAATTTAACTTAGATTGTGCTATATGTAAGAGTAAAAGTCTATTTTGGCTTCTAAATTTTTATCAATTTCATATATAATTAAAAAGCTTGTATTAATTTAATTTTTATAAAATTAAAAAATCTCAATTTTAGTCTTTTTATATATAAAATAAAATATTAAATTATTATATGCAAGGACTAAAATTTAAATTTTTTTAATCTTACAAGCATTCAATTGATACACATTTTTAATTAGAAATAAAATTAATAAAAATTTAATCTTATAAGAATTAAAATAAGTTTTTAGTCATTATGTAAAAGTCTAATTAGAAATCATAATAGAAATCACTTTTTTAGATGCTATGCCGTTAACAATTTTCTTTTATAAGTAAAAGTAATTAAATTATTAGAGCACACATACTTTTAAAGTTAAATTTAAAATATATAAAATATAAAATTTTTAAATAATATCATATACTAATTAAACTAAATATTTTAGGCATTTATGCTACATTTATAGCAAAGTGTTGAGGGGTCATTTCATTTGTAGGCACCATAGCACCGATTGGTTTAAGATCAAAGTAACGGCAGTTTGATTGTGATTTTTTGTCTTATTACTTAGGATATTTTCACATTTTTTATTAAATTTGAAATTAACTTCAAAATAATAAACAGTAAAATTACCTTTAAGGATTAAAATTAAAATTCTTAATTGAGTCTGAAACGTTTTGAAATTTAATATTTTAATCTTTGAATATCATTTATTGGCGTTAGAACGTGATTTTAAATCTTTATTTCATCTACTGAATGTTAATTCAAATAATTATAATCATAAACTTTTTATTCCGGAATTGGAAGTGAAAAACCTTTATTCTTATATTAAAGGGAACTCATGTATTAATTGGCTAGTTGGTTATAGCCAGTCTCTTCTTCCAAAAACTCATAAATTTAGTTCGCATCTTGTTCGGATGTTTTAGTTTATTTCGAACTGGCCTTCCCATGATAGGATCCCTAAAACCTTTTCTTTAACTTTTTTGGGGCCTTTTCTTTCTCATTTGGATTTCAATCTTGTCGTTTCAATTAAAGAAATTGTAAAATAATTGCTGATCTCCTGTAAGAATAGCACATGGGGCAGGATATGGTTGAAATAAATTGAGCCAACATATAAATAATGATCTAATGAGATCTTGCATTATACTTATGCGTAAAATAATAAACTTTTTTATTATGAATTTTTTTTACCAAGATTGGTAGAAAGGAATGATTTTCTCAACCCTATTGAACAAGGCGTTAATGGCATATTATAGCCTAAAAAGGCAAAAATGAAATAATTTTTCATCCAAATAATTTGATATCCATAATTTTTCATGTATATAGTACTTATATACTTTTGATTGTAATTTTATTAAAAATGGGCATGTATGAACAGATTCGAATTAATATAAAATTATCACTCCACACTCATTTTATATTTTCTTCCGAATTAAATTAAAGTGATCAAGATTGGTAAGCTGACTTTTTTCATCATAGCATAGTATAACGCTTAGTTAAATAAAAAATTTATAATTAGTTTGTGCCCAAATAAGCATAAATTAACAACACTGTCATCTCTTAATTGCATCAACAACTATCTTAAGAGCACAACTATATGTTATATAGGGAGAAACTGACTAAGAACTCTCCTAGCAAGAAGGATTTGATCAACTTATTTATCATAAAAGTTCTAGAAAGAAAATGCAGGTAACATATTATACACAAATATCTATATCAAATTTAGGTAAAATTGGTAAAGCAAAGCAAACCATGGAAAGAAGAGGAGCAAAAGCCCTTGGAAGAGCCAAAAAGAAAGGAATACGAGAAGCACTTTCACTTTCCCACGTTCGATTACTTTCTTCAGATTTTTTTGCCCCCTTTTTGCATGAATTTCCAATCAACATCTTTCATTTGCTTTCCGATCTACAAAGCACTTATAGTTAAACAGCAATATGGAATATTTCTGTAAAATAATGGACTAAACATATTTTAATATATAATTAAATTAATATTAATTTAATATCATTAATATAATAATAATGTCTAGACTTTGTGTTATATTAAAAATCTAAAGTGTGTGCATATACCCTATTCTAGATTAATTATGATGGGCTAATTAATCCTAGTTGGGTTAGGGTTAGGATCCCTATCCACCTCCTTATAAGGTGAGATATAGTCTCCCATCAAATTGCAGTTTGTAATTCCAAATATTCTCTCTGAGACTCACCTGAGGAAGAGTGGGCAGTGATTCAACTAATTCTACAATCAGACATTATGGATGCAGCAGGAGGGTCAGGTAATTCGAAAACTATTTATTTTATTTGTGCAATTATTGTACTCCTCTTTATGAATTATGGTTGTATGAATATTAAATTATTTTGTGAATCCTAAAAATTTTCTTACAATTGGTATCAGATCCAAAAATCCAAATTGATGAGTCGAATTATACAAATTATATTTTGATATTTTATTATATCTAATATGAATTTCTTATATGCTTTGGCCATAATACATTAAAATAAAATTATGGCAATATTACTTTAGATTTATTGTTTCTTATTTATTTTAATTAGTATGTTGTTGATTTGAATTAAGATTAATTTTTGGACAACAATTGGTCAGATTTGTTTCAGAGATATAGAAACGTGATAAACTTCTGAAACATTGTTGAATATTTTTTGCATGAATTTTGGAATATCTAAGATAATAAGAATTATTAGAAAACACCTTGGTAAATAAAAACCCTCTCACCGGAAGAGTTGTTAATAAGACGTTAATTGACATAAATCTCTGCATTGCCTCGTGGTTTAGATTTTAAGTAGATTTGTTTAAAATATATATATATGTTTTGATTTTTCTTCACGCTGGAGCTGGAGACATTTGCTTTATATATATATATTTTGACTTTTCTTCATGCTTATACATTCTGGATATATAATATATATGGTTCTAGAGACTTGTATAAATATATATATTATGGTTTGCGACTCCATAAATAAATATATATATATATATATATAAATATGGTTGTGTTCCACTCTCCAAGATTGAATTTTTTTTAATTTCTTTTTAGTATTAAATTAATTGAATTTTGGCTCGAATTTTCTACTATATAATCTTTGTATAATAATCTGTTGTGTGAAATTTTTCTGGATGAAATATATATTGTATGCATATTTTCTCAATTTTTGTCATTAATATGCAATTATTTTTTAAATTTATACAAAGATTATAATTGCTCATATTATGCCTTTTAAATTTTATGTAATTAAACTCACCCATCGTGGGTTAATTGCATAAAATTCTTGTAATGTTTTATTTGATATATATATTATGTAATATTATTGATTAAATTATTGTTATGATGATTTAATATAATTAAAATTAGGAGAGTACTATATTAATGAAAATTATACCTTATCGGTATAATTCTATTAATATAGTTTGTAGGTGATAATATGAGTGTTAGGATTATATGTTAATTTTCTAAAATTTTAAATACCCTATCGGTGTTAGGTTTTAGGATTTTAGCATATAGTTCTTGTATTATGTTATAATACTTATACCCCATCGGTACTAAGTATCATAGCATTATACTGTAAATAGTTGTATATTTTGAGAGGAAAATTTTAAGCATGATTATTGTTCAAACATGCAATGTTGTTAATTTATGATTAATTTCATAAATTTTAATAATTTTCCTCAGCTTCTGTACCTATGCAACTGACTTCTGTGAAAACTTTAAATGGGACTAATCATGAGGACTGGGTGGAATCTTTGAGACTGTATCTGGCAGTCTCTAACCTTGATCTAACTTTACGTGAAGAGGAACCAGAGATTAATGAGGAGTCAACTCCTGCTCAAAGAACCCAACATGAAAAATGGACTCATTCCAACAGAGTCTGTTTGATGGTGATAAAGTACACTATGGATAAGACCATTAGGCAAAGTATTCCTGATAGTCAGAAGGCAAAAACGTTCCTGGATTCAGTGGCTGAAAAATATGTTAAGTTTGATAAAGTTAAAAAAGGACATTTTCTGTCCTTATTAGAGAAGACTGTGTATGATGGAGTGAGTGGTGTTCGGGAGCATATAATGAAATTAGTGCATTATTACAATCGATTGAAGAGCGCGAATGTTGATCTGGGAGATAGTTATTTGATTTGGTGAGCCCTGGAGTCGCTTCCTCCTCAATTTGATGTGCTGAAAAATCTTACAACACTCAAAAGGGAGAATGGACTATTAATGAGATGATTTCCATTGTGACCCAAGCAGAAGAGGATATGAAGAAGACAAATATGCAAATGGCAAACTTCATCTCTCATGGTTCGAGTTCTGGACAAGTAAATGGGCCATTCCAGAAGGATAATAAGGGGAAATCCCATCATGAAAGGAAGAAGAATGATATGAAGGAGCAACATCATAAACCTAAGAAAACCATGTTCAAAGGAAATTGTAAATTCTACAAGAAGTATGGGCACAAAAGGGTAGACTGCTTCAAATTTAAGAAGTGGCTTGAAAAGAAGAAGAAAGGTAACGCTTTAGCTCTAGTTTGTTTTGAATCTAATAGTGTTGAAGTTCCTTTTAACACTTGGTGGCTGGATACTGGTGCCACTATCCATGTCACTAATTGCTTGCAGGCACTGAGAAATCTGAGGAGGCCAAGTGAGGGTGAAACAGCTTTGAGATTAAGAAATGGAGATAAAGTACAAGTTCAACACATAGGAGTTGTTTCTTTACATCTGTCTACTGGTCATATTTTAGAATTGAAAAACGTTGTTTTCGTACCTTCCATGAGAAGGAATTTGATTTCTATTACTTATTTAGACCAAAATGGATATTCATGTTTATTTAGAAATAATAATTTTAAAATATATTACGACTCCTGTGTTGTTGGAACTGGTACTTTGAATAGTGGCTTATATAAAATTGATTTAGATAATACTTTTGAAAATTCCATCAACTCAGTTGTTGAAAATAAAAGACCAAGGTTAAATGAAACTTCTTCAATACTTTGGCATAGAAGATTAAGCCACATCTCCAAAGAAAGAATGGAACGATTGATAAAAGAAGGAGTTTTACCTAATCTTGACTTCTCAGATTTCAGCGTTTGTATAGACTGCATCAAAGGAAAATTAACAACTAGAGCTAGAAAAGGGAAGAGGATCAGGAAAGAGAATATTTTGGAGTTAATCCATACTGATGTGTGTGGACCCTCTCACCCAGTGCAATGGGAGGCTTCAAGTATTTTATCACCTTTACTGATGATTATTCAAGATTTGGATGGGTAGAACTTCTTTCTGAAAAAGTCTGAAGCATGAGAAGCCTTCAAAAAGTTCAAGGTTGCAATTGAATTGAAACTGGGAAAGAAAATAAAATGTGTACACTCAGACAGAGGTGGTGAATTTTATGGCAAATATGATGAAACTGGAAGAAACCCTGGTCCTTTTGCAAAATATTTGCAAGAGTGTGGAATAGAAGCTCGTTATAATATGCCTGGCACACCAGAGCAGAATGGAATCGCAGAGCGGAGGAATAGAACACTCATGGAGATGGTACGATGTATGATGACTCATTGCACTTTACCAGAATTTTTATGGGGTGATGCCTTGAGAATAGCTACGTATGTGTTAAATCAAGTTCCAAGCAAATCTGTACCAAAGACCCCATATGAGCTGATATATGGTAAGAAACCTAGCTTGAAACATTTTCATGTTTGGGGATGCAAAGCTGAAGTTAGACCTTATAACCCACATACTAAGAAGCTTGAAGCAAGAATAATTAGTGGGTATTTCATTGGCTATTGTATTGGTTCAAGAGGAAGTAGGTTTTATTGCCCATCTCATTCATTGAGAGTTGTTGAATCTGATCGTGCTGTTTACTTCGAGGATGAATTAAACAGTGGGAGAAAATCACTTCAGATCTCCCTAGGAGAAGAATAAAACAATGTTTCCCAAATACCTGATAAACATAATGTTGTTCCTCTGATAGTGCCTTCTGAATAATCATCTCAAATAGAACCACAAATTGATCCAGTCCAACCCATAATTGAACCGATCCAATTAGTGAATGAACTAAATGAAGAAATTGAGGAAATTCCCCTGATAAGATCACAAAGAACTCGGCATCAGACAATTTCAAATGATTACGTTGTTTATTTGCAAGAACATGAGTTTGATGTGAATGACGATTCTGATCCTATTAACTTTTCAGAAGCTATTTCAAGTTCTAATTCCTCAGAATGGATTCATGCCATGGAGGACGAAATAAATTCAATGTACAAGAATAATGCATGGGATTTGGTGGAACTACCTGAAGGATGTAAACCAGTTGGTTGCAAGTGGATTTTTAAAACCAAACGGACTACTAAAGGTGAAATTGAAAGATATAAAGCCAGATTAGTAGCTAAAGGCTACACACAGAAGGAAGGAATTGATTATAAGGAGACCTTCTCACCTGTCTCGACCAAAGACTCATTTCGAGTTATAATGGCCTTGGTAGCTCATCTTGATCTCGAGCTACATCAAATGGATGTGAAGACTGCCTTCCTTAATGGTGACTTGTTGGAGACAGTTTATATGAAACAATCAGATGGTTTCCAAGAGAATGGAAAAGAGCACTTAGTGTGTAAGTTGAATAAGTCAATATATGGCCTGAAACAAGCATCCAGGCAATGGTATCTCAAATTTCATGAGATTGTGTCCTCTCTTGGATTTAAGGAGAATGCAGTGGATCAGTGCATCTACTATATGATAAGCGCATGCAATTTTATGATCCTGGTGTTATATGTTGACGACATTTTCCTTGCGAGTAATGATATAAATTTTTTGAACGAGACAAAATTAGCACTGTCACAGAATTTTGATATGAAGGATCTTAGAAATGTGTCTTTTGTGCTTGGCATAGAGATCCATCGTGACAGATCCTTTGCTTAGTTTGTCTCAAAGTGCATATATAGACAAAGTGCTTAAGAGATTTAACATGGTTTCATGCTCGCATAGTGCTACACCCATTCAAAAGGGTGAAGTATTTTCCAAAGCCTAGTGTCCTCAAAATGATGATGAGAAATCTAAAATGAGTATAGTCCCATATGCTTCCGCTGTTGGTAGCCTAATGTATGCCCAGGTATGTACACGCCTAGATATTGCTTTTGCAATTGGTGTGCTTGGGAGGTACCTAAGTAATCCTGGTCAAAGACACTGGATAGCAGCCAAGAAAGTTATGAGGTACCTACAGAGTACAAAGAATTATATGTTGACCTATAGAAGATCCAGTGATTTGATTTGTACAGGCTATTCAGACTCTGACTTTGCTGGCTGTCCAGATGATAAGAAGTCAACATCTGGATATATCTTTATGCTTGCAGGAGGAGCTGTATCGTGGAAAAGTGTCAAACAATCTTTAACAGCAACCTCCACTATGGAAGCAGAGTATGTTGCTTGTTATGAAGCCACTCGAGAGGCTATATGGTTAAGAAATTTTATCTCTGAATTCTGCTTAATTGAAAGCATTTCGAAACCCTTAACCATTTATTGCGACAATACTGCTGCTATTAGTTTCTCTCAAAACAATAAAAGCTCTACCCGTACAAAGCACTTTGATGTGAAATTTCAATTTGTGAGAGAGAAGATACACGAGCATCTTACTCATATTGAGCATATTTCGACAGATTGTATGCTTGCAGACCCATTAACCAAAAGCCTAGCTGTAGGAATATTTAAAAGACATGTATTGAATATGGGCCTTATTGATTTTTTTGATGTTTTGGGTTAGTGGGAGTATTTATGAAACTGAAATTATGTTAATCTCGAGATTTTATAATATTGCCATAAAGTACACTTATTTGAATTATGGCAGTATAAGGAGACATTAAGACCTTGTCTCAAACTATTGTAAAGTATCTTGGGCCGATGCATGGATCATTTTGTATATTTCGATTATGCACACATTTTATATTGTTTGGTCTTTTGGAATGGGTATTTCATATATGTATATCTTTTCAACCCTATCGGATGATCAGGTATGCATTTAATGAAATCTCATATTTGACCTATGGTTGTAATGGTATGAATTGTATTAATGACATTGTTTAAAAGTGGCCACATATTGTAATTTAAATTATACATTAAAATGTGTTTGTCCAAGTGGGAGATTGTAAAATAATGGACTAAACATATTTTAATATATAATTGAATTAATATTAATTCAATGTCATTAATATAATAATAATGCCTAGACTTTGTGTTATATTAAAACTCTAAAGTATGTGCATATACCCTATTCTAGATTAATTGTGATGGGCCAATTAATCCTAATTGGGTTAGGGTTAGGATCTTTATCCACCTCCTTATAAGGTGAGCTGCAATCTCCCATCAAATTGCAGTTTGTAATTCCAAATATTCTCTCTGAGACTCACCTAAGGAAGAGTGGGCAGTGATTCAACCAATTCTACAATCAGACATTATGGATGCAGCAGGAGGGTCAGGTAATTCGAAAACTATTTATTTTATTTGTGTAATTATTGTACTCCTCTTTATGAATTTATGATTGTGTGAATATTAAATTATTTTGTGAATCCTAAAAATTTTCTTACAATTTCATCTCGGGAAGGCCATCAGGTAGGAAGTACACTTTACATGAAAATTCAAAACAATAAAAATTCTCAGCACCTCCACAAAAATATAATATGAATCTCTTCTAAATAATTTAAGACTAAAGTTGCCAAAAGAATAATTTGACTATATTATTAAAAAAAATAGGAGCAGTTAAATCAAAAGATATGCATATAAAAAAATAGAAATCAAATCTTAAATATAAAAAAACACAATTTTCAAAAAATATCAAATATTATTTAAATTAAACTCTTTCGATGTCTATATTATTATTCTATTACATGATCGTCGATGCAAAGATTATGTAACAAACAATAAGTGTAATCTTTGGGTATGAACTAGAGTGGGACCAATCCTGTGGGGATAGAATTTATAGACAAAAAGTTTTGGAATCAATATCTAAATTATTAGTGTGGATTGGTAACATTATTCTCTAATTTCGGTTTGATAATCCAATTAAGCAGATGGGTTTTGGCAGAACATAATTTGGTTCGTTCTGCTTGTTTAGATTAGATTAATAATGTTTTTTTTCCATTGTGTTTCTGGCTGCCCTGAATCTTGTTCCTTTCTGGAGGATCTTCAGCTTTGGACCATTAGGTATTCACATCCTTGTTGGCTTCGCTTCCAATATCTTCCATGCTCCCATACAAATTTAATATAACCGTACAACGTAATAAATGACAAACTATGGATTGTTTGCTATGGTTGATCTTAGTTTAACCATTTCCAGTAAATTCCTAAAAGCTATATATATATATTGCTTTAAAAAAAAGGAAGAGGTAATTTTATGATTTTTTTAATTGTTTTAATTTACATATATTAAATCCGTGGTTATATTTATAACAATTTCATGCGGTAAAATGTCACAGGAGCAAAAATTTAAATATTTTAATGGGAAAATGTAAGATATATCTTTAATTTTAGGATGGTTGAATTTTTGTCACTTTTACTTGAGAAATTTTTCAATGTTTCAATTATACTATTTGTCTTTAGTAATATCCAATAAATGAATAAAAATTGTTAGCTTCTATAATTTCTAATATTTTGAAAAACTGAAAATTCAAACTTCTAATATGCATGGATCTCATAAAATTGATAAGAATTTCTTCTTTTATTTTGTAAGCTTAGAAATCAACCTCTTAAATTTCATAAAATTTAGAATTAGTACACATCATTGATTTAATTAATCATCTTATTAAATAATATAATTTTTTAAATAAAAATTATAATATTATAATATATCAATTTATTTTATCATTTTCGTAAATAATTTCACAATTCATTTTAAATAGCTAATTGAAACTTCAGCAAAATGATCTCAATAGATTACCCTTTTATTTCTCAATTTAATGTACAACCTTTGGGCCAAGCCGCCGAGGTATCTCTGCTCATGATAGACTTTGCCCATTTTAGCTCACTTCTTTTCTTTGTTCGTATTACTTGCCTTCCCCCTCCGATGGCAATTTGGGTTGCACTTGATTCCTTTTTCTTTCTCAACTGCGCCCATCTAATATCGAACCCCCAGGAAGTTTGCTTGCACATGATTTTTCATAGCTCAAGAAAACATAGCATGAGCAAAAGTGTAAAATAGAATTAAGTTTCCAAACCAATCTATAAATTGTGTAAATTTAAATAGATTTAAACTACTTAAAATTTAATTTAATTTTTAATAAATAATACAAATTAATTTGTGTAAATTCAAGTTCATACAGATCAAATGAATATAAATTGACTTACAAATTTATATTTAAAATCTATTAATTCACAAATACGAAATCAAATTTAAATTCTTTAAAATTTAATATATATTTTTTACAAATTAATTCATATTTTTTTGGTACACCTATTTTTAGAAGTGTAAAACGGACTAAAGTACGTAGACTTCATGGGTTTTAACAAATTTAGACCACTTAAAATTTGATTTATTTTTTTTCACAAGTAATATAAATCAATTCGAACAGATTAAAATTTACATAAACTTGACAGATATGGAGCAGTCCGCGGACTTGTAGTTAAAGTTTATGGCCCGATTTACAAACTTAAAGATACAGATCGAATATGAATCGGATATAAATTTCTTAGTATTTAATCCTTTTTTTTTAATAAGTAATACAGATTAATTCGCATCCAGACCAATTCTCATCCAGTCTAATCCGCCCGTTCTACACCCAACCCATTTTACAACCCTTGGCATGTGGAACGTTAATATCTGCTGCAAAGAATCTGTGCCTGCCTTTGGCCCCAACATTTATTCATTCCATTTTGCATGTTCGTCACGCACACTATGTCCTTTCTGTGGAAAATGGGTCAAGAAAGATGTCCTCCAAATGAACTTTTGCTTGCCAAAGGAGATCATTGATATTATGGCAAGCACCAATTCCATTGTCATCCGAAAGGTCATTGTATTCTTTTAAAATAAAAAATACATCAATTGGAGTTGGATTTATCATTAAGTACACTCTTCTCAGATGTAAAATATGTACACTGATAATCTGAAAACTTAGTTTTAAAGCATCCTACCAATGCTGTTAAGCTCGTTGTTCTCAATTTTCACTTTTACAAAATTTTAAGTGCACCGCAATATCATGGAGGTTAAATTACTCTTTCGGTTAACTTGGTTTCACTCAATTTTTTATAAAAAAATCTTTAAAATAACATTCAATAATCTTTAAAAAACTTGTATTTTTTTATCTAAAATTTGAAATGAATCTTATGATGTTTTTAGAGTTTCAAAACACAACATTATACAATAATCTTAAAAATTATTAAATTAAAATCATTTGATTAAAAATAAATAATTATAATTGAATAATTTAAATTTATCATATCATCTTGAATTTCAAAATCCTTAAGTATTATACTAAGCACTAAAGTTCAATTATTAGTTTTTGTATATATGCGTCTAATAATTTAACTATTCATGTAATTGAAAAAAACTTGCCCAAGTTTTCATAGTTGAAAACCTTTGAACTAAATTTTAATATATAATTTTTTATTTCTAATAGGATACTTTATATTATTTTCTCATATGATTAATTTCTAAATAAGCCCTCATAATTTAAAATTTTAAATTAAATTTTTATACTTATTTTTTATTTCTCATTGGATATATGCTTCATTTTTTTTTCTTATGAGATTTTGGTAGTAATTGGTTCACATGAATAATAATATATTAATAGTTTATGAGATGAAAGACAAGTGATCCATTCTTTACCTTTAAAATTGAAGTTATTTTAGTAAAATGTCATAATTTTATCTATTTTTTTATTTGCACTTAAATATTTCGAAATAAAATATGGAAGTTCTATACAAGTAATTGTTCAATCACATCAAAAGAGTGTTATATTGCCAATAAAATATAATAGAAAAATGATAGGAAATATACCATCCAAAGTAAAAATAATAAATATATGAGATGCAATTCAAAACCTATAAATGAAGGTAAATTACAATTTATTCAAACATAATTTTTTTTCCTTTTTATTTAACTTACTTATAGTTTTAAATTCCGAAATTCATCCATCCAAATTTTTTACCATTAATATTTTACTTATTTTTTTTCCAAAATTTAATAGCAATTGCTTGTACAAATTACATGTCTCCTTTGTCCTCAATTGTTGAAAATATAAACCTAATTTGAAGGCTAAACCCAGGAACAACTTATCTGAAAAAAATCCTAGCCATCTTTGTTAAAGAAATTTTATAATTTGTGCTTAAAACTGCCATTTCTATTTTGAGTCTTTATTTCAAAAGAAATTTTCTAGCTCTTTTTGTCAAAGTAATTTTGCATTCTCTCTTTATCAAAACAAATTTTCATTTTAATGTTTGAATTTTAGATGAAAAATAGTTTAAATGAATAAAATAATAATAACTAAAAGTATATGTATGTAAATTATAATACTTAAAATTATATGTTAATTAAAAAGGGTAAAATTACGGACAAATAAAATGTAATTTTTTATTTAAACTATAAGGACTTAATTAAAAAATATTGAATATCGCTAGAATAATTTAACTCACAATAAACTGTAGAATAAAAGTATCAAACTCCATTTTTACGGACGTACTTTCTAGACAGAATCATTCAAATCTAAATTAGATGCATAAAAGGAGTGGGTTAACTATTTTAATATATTGGTCGATATGCCTCTGCTGTCATGAGACGACCAAACTCCACAGCCCATTGGTGTGGGTTGGCATGGTGCCGAATGGTGACCCTAAAAGATAAAGAGACTTTTCCAAGAATATCCTTAATCCATTGATTATATATAAATAAATAATTATTTTAATACACCAATTAAATTAAAATTAGCGTGACAAGTGACAGCCTGATGAGGACCAAGCACTTTGTTTGACGGAGAAAAAAAAAAACAATTGCAGGAAATTTGAACCCAATTCCTCCGAGAAGCATAAGGACAAACGGATTAACAACGCAAGCATTAGCTTAAGCCAGATGATTTGCATTGGTCAATAAAGCCTTTGCGGATAGTTCGATGAAAGTTGCCAGCCATAGTGGCCAGCTGTTCTTTGTTGTCTCTTTAGGATTTGGGATCCTGCCTGCCAATGGCATAACCTAAATTGAAAACAAACCATGCCCTAACGTAAATGAATGCTTTGTTACATATTTGGGTATGCTTGTTCAAAGAGTAACGCTGTTACATTACAATTTTCAGATAGAAAACAATTTTAATCTTGTAAAATTAAATTTTTATCAATTTTATTTTTAATTAAAAATTTGCATCAATTTGATTTTTATAAAATAAAGAAATTTCAATTTTTAGACCTTTTATATTATAATTAATATTCCATCTTATATACGGAAGACTAAAATTTAAAAATTTTTAATTTCATAAAAATTAAATTGATTTAAATTTTTAATTAGAGAAGAAATTAATAAAAATTTAATTTTATAAAAATAAAATAAAGTTTAATCTAATTTTTATTTTCAAAGAAGAGAAGAGAGCAAGGTAATTACCATCTGCAATTCTGCCTAAATATTAATTATTATAAGAATACTTTTTCATTATAAAATATTTAAGTTAAATCATAGTTATTATCCAACAGGTCAATTCATTATTACAACATTTTTAAGGTCTTGACAATTTTAAAGATTATTTATTTAATTACAAATAGACATCCTTTTACAAGAATATAATTTTTTTTATACTGATAAGTACTAAATATATACAATTGCATCATCTCAAAAATAATAATCAGGCATCAAAATATTTGTTTCATGTTTTTTTTTTTTTGAAAAAGCTATTAAATACACATTTGACGAGATAAATAAACCATAATTACTTGTCTAAAAAAAGCTAACAGTCTAAAAATTATTCGCCCTTTACATGGCTCAAAAACTTACACATCCTTAAATAAAGTGAATGAACTTCAAAATAAAACAATGACGATGTGATAGAATTCCATGAATTCTTTTGGATTAGTTCAATTTATGTGATTTTTTATTTTATTTTATCTTGTCTTAAACTTGATTACCAATAGTTTTAAAGCATTAGGTGGCATGTAAATAATATTGCAAGTTTTCAAAAATAATAACAGCATGCTTTCTTTTTAAAATAAAAACTCATTATATTCTTAAACTAATAAAAAAAGATAAATTATTAAAATAATCATCTTTTTAGATTTACACTAAAATATCTCTCATCCGACCGATGAGAGAGCAATCTCCCAAAATACTGTCGAGAAGAGATGAATCTAGTATACATTATATATTTGTTTATAAGAGCAAATTTATGCTCATGTTATTCTTATTTTAGAAATATAAACAGGCCTTATATATATATATATATATATATATATATATGTTGTTAATATATATATACATTTCACTTTTTTCTTTCATTGTGAGCATATGCTTACCTCTCTTATTTAAAAAAAATTTTAACACTACTTTTATACAAATATTATTAAATGTATTTTTTTTTCAATTCAATAATTGATGTTATTCGAAATATCTGATTTCCTACTAAGTTAAATTGTTGAAATCGAAAAAAATAATATATTTGGTAGGAATCGCACTTCAATTGAGTAACTCAACTATTCACTTGACTCAATGACTCAATTCGATTAAATTTTTATTTGACTCATTTAACATATAAGCAATTCAATTGTAATATTTTACTATATATTTATTATATAATATAATATATAATTAAAATTAAAATTTATTTTTATAGTTTTAAATATACATTATTTTAAAATATTTATAATACATTAAATATTATTTTTTTAAAAATATAGTTTTATTATTTAATTAATTAAAAAATATATATTAATTTGAGTTCAAACCAAATCCAAGTTCAACTTAAACTCGATATAATTTAAACAAATTTTGATGGATAAGATTAAAACTTAACTTTGTCATAACATTTAGAAATATTTATATAAAAATAACATTATATTTTTAATACTAATGTAATAATAGGAATTTTTCTCAAAAAAAGAGATTTGAGTATGTATTTATATAGGAAAAGAATTCAATACATCACTAATATAACACAATATTGATATACTATTAGATTTTACAACATATTAAATTTATTTTTTAGGATTAAATTTTATACATTATATTAAAACATATTAATGATTAGATTTGATAATACTGATATATTATTGATTATAAAATTTCTCAAATATGTATAAATGTAATTAAGTGTAAGTTAAACCTATTTATAATTAATATTTTCCAACCTGAATCGCTTCAAATAAACAGATTTTGGTAGGTTCACGCGGAAGAGCAATGTGGCGCAGGGAAAACTGGGTTAGGAAACGGACAGGGAGAAAAGGGCGGCGCTTACTTCTTATTAAAACGACGTTTATTTTGCCGTTGGATTCCTTGCTTCCCCGCCGTTTCCGCGTAGGACTGGAATTGAATGCGTAAGCAAAGATGGGAAATTGCATGTGTGGTTGTCAATTCGTGTCCTTTAATGTAGGCCCCATCCGCACTTTTTTCTTCCATTTGCGGTCACCTTTTCACGCGTTGCTTTCTAAGCTCTCTCACTTCTTTTTTTAATGTGTAGTATTATTATTTAGAACTGAAAATTTTTAATTATTCATCATAAAATTTTTTTATTCATATTATAATATATATTAATTATTTTATTAATTATTAAAATTTTTTACTTAAAAATAAAATAATTATTAATATTATAATTATAATAAATAATTAATATATATAATATAATTTAAATAAAATATTTTACAATATATATTTCAAAAACTTTATCTAAATTTATCTTATTATTTAATATAAATAATTCAATAATGGAAGAATTCAATCTTTTCAAAAAATGAAACTTTTCCTAACATTACTTTTAACTAATGATTTCTTATAGTGTACTACTTAATATTACTTAGTGATCTTTTTATGGTGTATTATTGAATATAAAAATAGGATTGACGAACTCATCGTACTTGACAATTACTCAGAGGCCTAAATTTATTAATGGTCTCTTATGGAGAGGATAATAAAGCAAGGATGAGATCTATTTATTTATGACATTGATATTAAGTATACATAATTTATATTTGATTGTAAAATCAATTATCTAATATAAATTTTTAATAATATTTTCAAAAAACTCACATAATTAATTTTGTAAAAATAAAATACTGAAAATCAATTATATTTGAAGGGGGAAAAATACCAAACAACTGCCCCAAATGACTAATAATTAAATACGATTCCATCCATTATACTTGGTCTCGGTTCAAAAACAGGTATCAAAATACAAACATCAAATGGATGAACTCTCATCATTTTATTTATTTATTTTTATAGAGGCCAATAAACCTTAGGAGAAGTTATACCATTTCCATCCGATTCAAGTCGCATGTTTAACTAATAAAAAATATTTAAACAATATGTGGAAAGAAAAAAATTTCGAAATTAAGCAACCTGAACTCTTTTTTATGGCAAATGTATTCGAAAAAAAAGAAGTATAATCATTCACGAATTTTAGTTCCAAATTGAGACCACAATTAAAATAAGATATTTTTTGTAATATGTTGCGTTCAAGTAATATTTGAACCAGATTATGCACAATTTTTTTTTTTTTGCCTTTTTGTATGACTTATTTGCAGGGAGCTCCCATAGGATTAGTGATGCTGTAACGGACTTCCATCTGTGCACGGGTCTGGAAACCTGTTAAAAAAAATTCGCAGATTAATATTTGTAAAATATAAATTCATTTAAATAGGGATTTAAAACAGTTCGATGTGTCGAATTTGCAATTCACACGAATCAGATCAAATGGTGCACAAGTGAGCTTGTGCTCTTTTTTCTTTTCTAATTTTTACATTTAAATTAAATTAATATATTACACAAATTTTGTCTCATCCAATTTAATATTTATTCTGAATTCAATTATTTATCTCTCAAGTCAACCTAATCTAAATAAAATATTTTTAAGTTAATAATTTTATTTTTAAATTAATAATTTTAAAATTAACTATTTTTATTCTGATTTATTTAATTTTAAATTATTGATATGGATTAAAAATATATTAAATATATAAATTTTAAATTTATAATTATTACTTTAATTAGGCTTAAAAGTATTTGAAATGTTTAAAATTATTTTTAAAAAATTGCAAACCCAACCCACGAAGTTGTGATCCACAAATTTTAAGTTTGAAACTCCTACTTAAAACAGTTGTAAAGTTTGTAAACTGGTCCAGGAAGTAATTAGATGAGCGTCATTAACACTTATACATGTGATATCTAAGTTGTATCATTAATTGCAATCCGGTATATGGACCAATTAATAATTGCATCATGAATCATTTAATTAAAATTTTTATTTTTTTTCTTAAGATATATGGTTTTATTAGTGGTGATGTCAAGTGGAATCACACTTTGAATAACTCTATTTGATCATTTCGTTTCATTGACTTAATAATGCAATAAATAATTAAATATTATTCCACACCATTTTGACAAAATACGTTTCTGAAATTTTCCATCACTTTTGGTTCACATGCACACGAAAACATTTTTTTTTTTTAAAAAAGGCATTTATAGTTAGTGAATTGGATTATATCCGCGTGATGACATCAACCTAAAGCCATGCATAGCATGGCGTCACGAAGCATAAATGAAGAATATTTCCGCGGCCATGGATATCTAATCTAATTTCTATCATTATTATTTGTCTCGATAATATAATATAATTTCTTATTGTTGATGGTCAAATTTTCTGACTATATAATAAATAAAAATAGCATTTATGCAATTTTATAATTACAATTATAATTTTTATTATTTATTTAAATATAATGCAATCAATAAGTTTTAAATAGAGCTTCACAAGCCACAACTTGATTCAAAATTCTAATTCGACACGAATGCATGAGATAAATATAATTTAAAATAAAAAAATTCGTATTACATTAGTACTACAAATTCAGTTTTACTATCATACAAATGCTATCAATTATATTATTTGCTCAACTTGATAATATAATATGAGATAAAATCATTTATTTTTGACAAAAAATCAAATTGTTAAGTTAATAATACACTTGACAATATTTATATAAAAATAATATTAAAATTTTAATATTAATGCAACACTAAAAATTAAGAGAGAGAGAGAAGGGGCACATAAAAATAAATATGTACAAACATATAGTATATATAATATTTTTAAATATAATTTTATTATAACATATAATACACCTTTTTTCTGTTACACTACTTCATTTTTTTATAAATGTGTTGTGTTGATAACTTTATATGTTTAGGGAATTATAAGTATTATTATAATATGAGTAATAATATAATATTACAGTGATATCCTCTGTTATTCATTTTTATTTATTTCATACTGATAATTTACTAAATGCATTTATATTTATAAATTTTTTAAATTATTAAGTTGTGAATAAAATATTTCATTGTTACAATAAATTTAAGTTTAAAGTGTCGAGTTGAGTCACTTGTAAATTTAATTTGAATTAAATAAATTAGATCGAATTAGTTTTGAATTAAATGATGGACTTTTTTTATAGAAAAAAACGAGTTTGAATTAATAGCAATTCATCTCAGTTCGATACATTCAATTAAAAAAGTCGGTCTTTTTTATCATTCTGCATCTCACTTAATTTGCCGAAGAATATTGAAATCTTAACTCTTAAGAATAGTTAGGTTCTAGATAGATTTTATCGTCTAAACGACAAATCAAGCCCTTAGTCTTTAAGAATAAAGGAGTCATTTTAGTGGATTTAGATGGATTATAAAATTAGTCATACGCATAAGATTGGATGTTGGGATTTTTATAAATTTGGTTTTTCTCTTTTACTTAATAAGCTTTGACAATTTATATCATAAGAAAATGTTAAAATGGAATTTGAAATTAAATTTTAAATTTTCTTTATTTATTATATTAAATTTCATGAAGTTATCATATTATTCTATATTTAAAAATTAAAAAGACTACTAGTATTATATTAATACTAAAAATTTAATACTATTCTTATACGAATGTTGTCAATTGTGTTATCTTATCAATTTATCAATCTGATTTGATAGAAAATTATTTATTTTTTGACATGAAATCATTTATTTTTGTAGAAATCAGATTGTTAAATTAAAAAATAATGTGTTTGACAATAATTTACCAACTTAATAATCTATATGCTAAAAAATTATTTATTTTTTACTAAGAATCAGTTATTTTGAAGAAATTAGATTGTTAAATTGGAAAAAAATACATTTGATAATATTTTATAAAAGTAGTACTAATTTTTTAGTATTAATTTAATACTAAATTTTTTTTCTTATATTTAATGATAGCTTTTTATTTGTATTTAAAACTCAATTTCAAATCTTACTTTTGATGTATTTAATGATAATTTTTATTTTATATTCAGAACTTAACTTCAAAATTCATTCGATACATATAATATATAGAGTAATGTTACGAAGAACTTAATCTTTTAAAAGATTAATTATTTCTACTATTGAATTAAATTTAAAATATTAAAATATATATTTTTAATTTTAATTTATTTATTTTAATATTAAAAATTAATTTAATAATAAAATACTTGAATTTTTAAATAATTGATTTCCAAAGCATTACTCCAATATATATATATATATATATATATATATATATATATATATATATATATATATATTTGTATTATAAATACCAACTACCGCGTCTAATCTAATTCAATAAGTTAGTTAGAGTCAAAGAAGCAACACACTGGAATTTCCGAGTGCATTGTGAAAACAAGCCTTGTTTTCATCGATGGTTGATTGACATTACAAGGACCGATGCTATTATTTTTCTCACTCCGGCAAAGCCGAGGAACTGTGGGTAGTTTTCATTTCGAATAGTAAATATTATATTTTAAAAATCAAATTAGATAATAAATAAATTATCAAATCATAATTCAATAGATTAAAAAATAATTTAATAATATTTTTCCTTTTATTTTCCTTGAACTTTTAATTTCAAGTTCACAGAATTAAATTCTATACTTAATAAATAATTAGAATGATAATCAATAGTTTAGAACATTTTTAAAAATATAATGCATTTTTCTTTTATTTATTATCACATATTACATAAATTTATTAGAAACTAAAATCTATAAATCATTATAATTATAATTTGTTGAAGTAAAATTTTTATTCAATGCTCAAATTAATTTTACTATAAAATACATATTTTAACATTAAATTTTAGGTGATTTCTTTTATATATTAAATTCATGTACACATTAAGCATTTAATGATTTAAATTAAATTTTATATTTTTTAAAAAATATATAATTTAATAATTTATAATTCTTCCATAAAATTAATTCATCTGTAATTAAATTGGCCTAAATTTTATCTTCTAGATGTGGATAGTTATAGGGGAAGCTAGTTTAAATCAAAACACACATAAACTTCTCTGCAATTTCAGCAACAGTAAGAAAATATGCACTTTATTAAGAGCTTAAAGAAAAGCTAAAATGTATGGAGATGATTTTGATAATGGTACATAATTTATATGATAAGATACAGATATATTACTAAATTTAATTATTAATATATTATTATATAATATATTAAATTTAATTTAAAAGAATAAATTTAATATATAATTAAATTTAATAATATATTGATATATTATTAATCAATATTTTATTACATTAATAATATATTTTAAGTTATCTAATAAGCAGTAGCTAAGTACATGTTTGACATTACTCTTGAAGGAATTCAAAGCCAAATAGCGCTCAATATTGCGACTGATCTTGTCTAAGCGTGAAAGCTTGTTTCTCCTCCATTCCATTTCGAATCACAAAAGTTTTGAATTTTATTTGAGTCAAATTCACGGGAGAAATGTTTGTGGGTATGCACTCGGTCCATATTATGCGCCACCCACTGAAAATTAAACATTAAGCAATTCTGCTACATATTGAAAGTTAAAAAGTGATGCAAATATCTTTTAAATTTAATTACATTTTCTTCTCTTGCCCATTTACACAAGTACTGTTTTTCGTCTTGTTCCAGTTTCTCTTTCCTCGTTTTTTTTTTTCCTCTCATTTGTTGTGAATAAAAGAAGAAAAGAGAAAATTGAATGAAAGAAAAAGTGCACATTTTTCTGCATAATTTGATGATAGATTAGAATTTTATTTTACTTTTTAAAATATTTTATTTATATTAATTTTATTCTTAAAATAAAATTTGTATCAATTTAATTTATAAAATTTAAGTCAAGTATTAGACTTAAAATTTTAGGGATAAAATTGATATAAATTTTGCTTTAGGAAAGAAATTAATGCAAATAAAATATTTTAAAGATTAAAATAATATTTTAATCTTTAATAATATCAGAATTTTGATTCCAGCTAAACGTTCCTTCAATTTGCCAACTTTTCACAAAAAAAAATTGTAAATACCATTGCTTTTAATCATAATATTCAAGTTTAATACTAAAATTTAAAAAGAATTTGATTCTCAAATAAGAAGAATTTTTTAGCTATTTGATTTGTTACTAGTTACTAAAATAAATAAATATTTATATACACCCCTTATACAAGAAGAATTTTTTTTATGTCTTTTATAAATGAAAATACAATATTACCTCTATTTAGTTTAATTGATGTCCACTTTAGTTTTTTAAATTTAATTTTTAAAATTATAATAAATATAATTTATTTATAATACAATATAAAAATAATTATAATAAATTCATTATAGTAAATATATTTATTAATTATATAATAAATAGGAGTAGTATGTAAAATTAAATAAAACAAATATCCAATATTATAAAATAAATATAAATTATAATATAATCATAAATATGATTATAACAAAAATTTAATTCTAAATAGAATTATATTTATTAAATAATCTGTTATGTTATTTTTTATTGTTTTAACATTCAATTATAAATATTATTAAATTGTATATTTCTTATCTATTTTATATGAATTTTATAGAATTAATTATTCATTGGATTTATTATTTTAAAAATATTTTTCTTTAAATTTTATTCTATTTTAATTATATTACTATAATTTTATATATATATATATATATATATATATATATATATATATATATATATATATAAGATATCTTAATTTTTTTATATAAGTTTGTTTTACTTTTTATAGTAAATAAAAAAAATTAGGATAAAATGAGATATTAGAAATATAGTTTAAAATATACAAATGGGGACGGTTAGAATTTGTTGATTTTTTTATTTTTGTATTGCAATTTAAAAGGACATATTAAATATTTTAATAATATTTTATATAAAATTCAGAATTTAACTAAATAAAATATAAAAAATTAATTTTGGAAAATTTTAATTTTTTAATATTAATTAAATAATTTTAAATATTTTTCAAGAAATTTGGAATTAACTTCTGACAAAATTTCAGCTTTCCGCAAAAATTTATTACCAAATCACTCTTAAGAACCGATTATAGTGCATACTTAAGTACTAGTATTAGAGTAAGATTAGAAAAATTCGTATTTTTCACACCTGCAATCAAATCAAATAATAAAAATAATCTCCAATTCAATGGGCAAGATTAAAACAGTGGACCTAGGTTGGAATGGAGAGAGAGGCCGAGGTTTAAATTTTAAGGAGAAATGCGAAAATTTGCGGAGGAGCAGATCGCAATAGCCAAGCTGTAAAGCTACCCTAGAAGTGTCCCTCGCACGGCCGCAGGAAGAAAGAGGATTGTTGCTGCTGTCCTGTCTCTCTGCATTGCAAAGAGCAATAAGGAATTGGCAATACCGGCAAGTTACAGTAAGGGTTATCCCAATCCAACTTTTCAAGCCAAAATAATGCACGCAATATGTACGCAAAAAATTAGAATCAAATTTTGAATATGATGAAAGCAATAAAATTAAAAAAAATAAATTCTGGATGAATCAAAAGTTATCAGCTGCTGATCATCTTAATTTTAATCCCTCCCTTCTTTCATAACATATTATACACAGAATTATTAATTTTTATATTCATATATAAATGTCAGCAACTTCTATTTTTTAAATTATATAAAAAAATATTACTAAGAAAAATTTTCAAATGAGATGTACACTTTTAATAAATAATTTTAGTTTAACAATTTTTTTATTTCTTAGAGATAGCGAACAACCTACATCTTCTTTCTTTAATAGTAAAAATAATTAAATTATTAAATACATACGTATAAAATTTAAAGAAGACAAAATCTTTGAATAATATTTTATATTATTTGAGTTAAATATAATCCTACTTTTTCATATATTATAAATATTTTAACCATACAAAATGATTATTTTATTCGTTCATTTACTAATGCCCTATTAAAATTATTATTGTTGTAGTTAACTAATTAACTTTTTCATTATTTACCCCTACATATTAACTAATCAGTTTATAATTGACAAACAGCTTCCGTTCACCATTCATATTTTTAATTTTACGAAATTTTTTTAATTATAGCGTGACATTTTTAGACACTAAAATTTTTCAAATTACATGGTTTTTATCAATATAATATGTAAGATTAATGCTCTTATTTAATGCATAACGCATTGTGCATGCGTGGCGAAGTTACACTCTTTGACATCTGCAAATATTGGCGACCTTTATCAAAATGTACGTTGACTTGTAATTGTTTTACATCTTAATTTATTCACGAAAACTATAAAGTCAATTCTGACAACCACCGGAGCTGGAAGGAAAACGCATTTTCAATCGAATTTAATTAGGAGTTGCTTCAATTGTCATGGATGGGGTTGGCCTACAACAAATAGCGAACCACAGAAAATAAAAAATGATAAAAGAAAAAAAGAAAAATCATGACCATTAAGAGTGCTGCACCTTATATGTCCAAGAAATTATGTCCTTCCAAAATCAGGAGAACAAATAAGAAAATTATTGTGATGGCAACTTTCTGATTTGTGTGGGTGCATGCACTATATATATATCACATTTAATTTTAAAATTCATTGAACTATTTCTTGTTTTTATTTATTGATTCCTAAGAAAATTTGATAAGTGAATTATATTATTTTACGAGCGTTATTTTATACTTTCTCTATTTCATTTTAGATGTTATTTAAGGTTGTTGTACACCAATTAAAAAAATAATAAATAGTCTTAATTTTAGAGAAAATAAATTATAATTTACTAATATATTTTATATTAAAAATTAATTGATAAGTAAAATTATTAAGTATTTATTTAAATAATAAATATAATTTTAAAATTTTAATATAATAAATAAATAAGAATAAAATATTTTTTATAAAATAATATTTAAAAAGGAAAAATATATTTTAAATTTAACCCAAAAAAATAAACATATTTTACAAGCAACTAAGCCACTAGATGATCATGATGAAGGATTTAAATTGTACGTTGAAATTCATAAATTCCAACGCCCACGCCCAACCAAAAACTGTTACAGGGAACATTAATTAATTCATCAAAGCCATGGATTCTAAATAGTCAACCACATAACGATTATTGCAATTGATTTCATTTAGGTTGTTTTCATATACCAAATTTAAGGGAATATACATACACGCGCGCGCGCGCGCACACATATATATATATATATATATAGATATAAAATAAGAAGAAAAATTATGTCTTTTAGATTTTATATTTAATGATCAAAATTAAAATATAATTAAAATTTATATAATTTTGTATTTTAATTTTAATAATTTAATATAAAATTTGATTATTGTAATTTACTTTTTTTACTTAAAAAATTTTAATATTATATTAATAGTAAAAATTCACTCTTATTTTTATACAATTATTATTAACCATTTTTTTTAGTTCAGCAATCTGAAAAAAGAAATTACATATTTTTGTAGGAAATTAATTATATTTAAAGAAATTACATTATTAAATTAAAAAGATGATACACTTAATAATAATTATATGAATATAATACTAA
Source organism: Sindora glabra (assembly GCA_020226215.1). NCBI lineage: Eukaryota > Viridiplantae > Streptophyta > Magnoliopsida > Fabales > Fabaceae > Sindora > Sindora glabra. The sequence continues at coordinate 59,739,440 of CM035233.1, forward strand.
ATTTTCAATATTTATGGAGCACAAGAAAAACTTCCCTCTTACTCTCACCTAAAATCAATACACTCACTTGGTATGAGATGTGAAGTGAGAAGATTAATTATGTTAGTGTGCAATGTTTTATATATCAAATTTAATCCCAAAAAGAGAGAGAGAGAGAGAGAGAGAGGCAAGCATATGTGTTACAAGGAACATGTATTAACTCGATGAAGCCAGTTTAAAAGAATAAGTTATTTTGATGAAAAATATTTTATATATTTGATATTAAATATAAGGAGTTTGATGAGAGATAAATATTTTTTTTCAAAATTTTTTTTTTACTATTATCATGACTTTATGCATAATTTTTTATAATAAAATATAAAAATAATATATTATCTCTTTATTTATATAAACATATACAAAATTCTTATATACAAAAATATCTTTTAAAAATAAATATACATTAAATAATCAATTTTTTTGGCCAACATTAAATAATCAATTGAATTCTACATTATGATTATTGCAATTGGTTTCGATCAGATTCTTTTATATGTAATAAAGAATTGATGGTAAAACAGCATATATCAGTGATGGTTTTTATGGTGCAATTTCATTTATTGTTTTCTTTTTAATTTTTTACAATATTTTAACTTTGAGTTGAGAATATTGCACATGTGCTTGTTAGAATTATCACTCATTTTATCGATGACAGATTATGGAAACATAAAACAGTTTATCCACTTGACTATAAAACTTATTTTGATCCATGTAAATTAAATTTTTATTATCAATTTTGCTTCTCATTAAAAATTTATATTAATTTAATTTTTATAAAATTAATTTTATTTTAAATTTTAATCCTTTAATATATTAGATATAATTATTAAATTATTATAAAAATAAAATTTAATATAAAATTAATTTTATGAAAATTTAATTAATATAAGCTTTTAACCAAAAAGAAAATTCATACAAATTCAATCATCAAAATAGCGTTTTAGGCTATCCTTTTTATCAAATTTGGAATAACGTCTAAGCCCATGTTTTTCCTTCGTTGTCCTTGTCTTCTGGAAGCCTCTGTTATCGTTAACCTTTTTCCTTCCGAAAGCTAGGTGTTTGTTACGGTGTCTCTGATTCCAAAATTCGGGAATATTGCCGTAAGTTTATAATAAGTAGTTAAATTAAGCATTTTTAATTATAAATTTTATTTTTATTATATTAATATTTAAAAAATAAAATTAGACCGAAGAGTTGAACCCAAAAAAAAAAATTATAAATCCATTATGCGATTAGTTCAATTATCCTTTAAAACTAATCTTTAAAAAATCAATTAAATAATTGCTGAACCTATAATGAATTGCTCACAATTTATACTGTTTAATTTTTTTTAAAATTAGTTAATATTAAATACATATTTAAAATTTAATATGTTAAGTAATAAAAATAATTTAAATTTAATTTATTACCAATATAAAATAATTTTATATTATTATTTATATATTATTATATTAATAATAAATTATTAAAATTCATTTATTGTGATTAAAATTTTTAATTATCTATAATTTTTTAATAATAGATATTTTTATTCATTAATAATATAAAATATTTTATATTGAAAGAAAATTAATTTTGAATTCTTAAAAAAATTATCTTATCTTTATAAATGGATGTCACTAAACCAAAAAATTAAACGTAAAACTAATTTTTTTATAATTTAAATTATGAACTTATATAAATATATAATAATATATTTAAATATTTTCATATTTTAAATATATATTTTTAATTTTATAATAATTTTATTATTTATAATTTTTATACATATTAAATCTTTTAATATATAGTATAATTTTAGCTTAATTTCGATTTTACTCGACCAAGGCATTAAACTTTATCTCCGATTCAATGATTATATGATGAATGTTAAAACTTAAAACATTGTCTTATATATAATTAAAAAAAATTATTTAATAATTTTTAAATTTATTACGCCCCTAAATTTTGAAATGGCAGGGCACCTTATAATAATAATAATAATAATAATAATAATAATAATAATAATAATAATAATGTGAAGAAAAGAAGGAAGGCATCCGTTTTTTCATTAATCATTATGGTCTAACAGGACGATATCCTCAAAATTTCACCCGTTCTTTTATGGGTACCCCTTACCATGCTCTATCAAAATTTGGCTGCGGTAAAACGTTAGATACATCAAGGGGTAATGTAATTATATAAACAGTTATAATTATAATATAATGGTTGATAAAAAATAATAAATAATAAATTATTAAAAATATTTTAAAGTAATTATTATTAATTTTGCTATCAATAATTATAATAATCTATTTTACTTTTTAAAATACATGTTAAATCTAAAAAAGTCAAATCTGCTCAATAAAAATTAATTGAAATAAATCTTTTTTTTTATAATAAGCAAGTCAAATAGGATAACCACCTTGAAATTCAGAACATTAATCAATCTTTTTTTTTGTTTTATTAATAAGTATTATTTCTAAATTTGAATTTTTACACATTAATAAATAAAATTCACTTAAAATTAATATACTTTTTAATTGAATTAATTTTTTATTAATAAATAAGCCTCTATTTTCTATGCGAGGAAAAGGGGGGGGGGGGGGCAAGCACATGTACAGCTGCTCGCCGCTCCTTGTAATTTCCATTTTTACCTTAATGGTGAATCTAAGTCTTTAGCAATTAGGAAAAACCTTACCAATCTGTAAAGATCTCTGGCATTAATATGGAAGACAGATTACGCTTCCTAGTTGGAATGATCAGGCACATTGTATTTCGTTTCCGAAATTACTTACAAGCAAAGTATAGAAAGAGTTTCATGCAATTTACATTTACAATTCTAGTTAGGTTCCCATTGAACACAATTCCACCTTGATAATCTCATTGCTTCTTGCTCTCTTAACCATCATATGATATGATGCTCAACTAGCTTAAAACACAATTTTCTCCAATATATATTTTATAAGTCTTGTGAATAAATAAATAGTAGAATAATCAAATAAAATTTATCATCTATTAACAAAGATCTAGTATCATATTTAATAAAAAAAACAGTGTGTGGAGACTTTAGGTGAAAAATAAAATAATATAATTACCAATCTTAATTATAAAACTTGTATGTATTTTTTTATATGACAATTTAAATTATATAAGTTTTGATGGTAATCGCCTTTTTGACTCCGTCTAAACATGCTTATCCAAATTGAGACTAACAAATTAATTTATAAAAAAATTATTTTTTATACAACCTAGTTTCTATCCGATTTCATAATATTCAATTCATTTTTATAATATTTCGTATCAATATTTTTTTAAATCAATATTTTTTTAAATCAATATTTTCATATATGTTTTCTTCTTAATTAGATTAGTTTTCTACATGTAGCGAAGGTGATTAAAAATTATTTATTGGTTGTTATACAAATCTAAAGCAAATTAGGAATTTCGGATTATATTCCCACTATTTTTCTACAAATAATATTAAGTATTTTGATACTTCTCATTAAATAAATTAATTTACAGCAAAAGAAGTAAAGAATATTGATTCTGCCCTCCAAATGTGGCAAAAGAATTGTTTACAGGGCACAAAAACAATCTTTTCTGATGCTTTAATATAAATAAATAAATACACTAATATCTCTCACCAACTAAAAAAAAAGAAAAAAAAAGGCAAAACAGCATTTATTCTTCCCTAAAAATAGGCAAAAAAGGATCTATTCATAAAAGTAAATCAATATTTTTTTATTCATTCAAATTAAAATTAGTAAAACTGAAAAGCTAAAATAATAAATTCTTCCCAATTAAGGATTTCTCACAAATCAATGAAAAGATATGTAGATATAGTTTTGGATAAAAACAAGACCAAACTGTGGTGACGAAGTCAACAACCTCGTTACTACGCCGTTACAGTTGTTGCTTACATGGGATTCCCAAACAAAACCCTCTTTAACCCTAATCTTAGCTCACTCCGTGTTTTTTTTTTTAACCATAGTTAACCCCTAACGTACCCTGCAGTTAGCCAGCGACGCAGACCCTTCTCTCTCTCCTTTTTAACCCGAAATAACGGCATATTCTCTTCACTCTCGGAAGATTTTCTGGGAAAAATTTCACGGCTAGGTCCTCTCTCTTTGCATTTTGCTTACTTCAACTGCTTATCCTGGGAAGAATTTCCAAGATCCGAAGTGGGTGTCGTATCTTGTACTTATCCTTCGGGATTCCCGTGAATTCCTCCTCCAGGTTACTTTCCCCCTTATCCATTATATACAGACGCTAAGGTTTCTCACGACTTGTGTTTCTTTTCTTTGGGGATAAGGGGGAATAACAAGGAGCAGAAGGAAAAGAATGGTGGTGAAGATGATGAAGTGGCGGCCATGGCCGCCTATGGTTTCGAGGAAGTATGAGGTCAGGTTGATCGTGAGGAGTCTGGAGGGGTGCGATCTGGTGCGGGATTGTGCGGACAGGGGTGGTTGCGAAGTTTGCAAATTGGCGGTGGAGATTAGGTGGAAGGGTCCTAAGTTGACCTTGAGCTCGCTACGGCGGACGGCGGTGGCCAGGAACTTCACGAAGGAAGTGGAGGTGAACCCCGTGAACCACAACGGCATCGTTGAGTGGGATGAGGAGTTTCAGAGCTTGTGTAATCTCTCAGCATACAAGGACAATGTGTTTCACCCGTGGGAGATCGCTTTCACTGTCTTTAATGTCAGTCTCTCTTTCTCTCTGTCTTTCTCTTGCATTACTTTACCCCCGTTTTTCTTCCCCTTCTGATTTGTGGGTATATGGGGTTTGCTTAGTGAATGTGTGTCCCAATCTTTCATGAAAAAAGGGGAATTTTTTATTGGGATTGGTAACATGTCCTAAATTCTAAACATGTTTTATGGGTTTCAATTTTTTCATGAGTTTTGAGGAAGATCCCAAACGATATGACAGGAGAATTCCTGTCTGGTCCGTCGTTGTGGTATTTCGACATTTTGTTAACATGTTTTACGGGTTTCAATTCTATGAAAATTTGTTGCCTCGCGGTGATCGATTTAGGTTGGTTTGTTACTGTTTCTCTCAGTTTCCTCTCTTTTACTGGGTTTTGATTGGGTGTACATGTTTATTTTGAACGAAATTGATTTCATTATTTCTATTCCCCAGTCATTCTTCCTGCCAAAAAAAACTGAATCCTGAAATTGAATTTTGGAGACAGAGCGATCGTTCTGTGTTATCTGTTACTGGTGATAATAACAAATAACGTCTCTTTTGACTCTTCCATCTTCTCTTACTGACAGAATCGCTAATTTCATGGTATTCTCAAATTGAGTTTTTGTAACTTGTCTTTGGTCAACCTATGACCCATTATACACAAGTTGACTCTGTAGTTATCATGAATTCTGTATGTTAGTAGGCTAAATTGGGTTGACAAGTCCAAGACCTATGTGTAATATTATCTATCTAGTAGAATTTGAATGCTCCTATTTTGCAGGGATTGAATCAAAGGCCAAAGAACAAGATTCCTGTTGTTGGAACAGCATCATTGAATCTCGCCGAATATGCAGGTGTTGCTGATCAGAAAGATTTTGAATTGAATGTCCCACTCTCACTCCCTGGGGCTGCTGCTGAGCAATTTCCTTCACTTTGTGTATGTCCCTCTAGCATTTTTTTCCCCTGACAGTTCTCCCATACAGCATGCCTTTTTACCATATTTGTGTGTTGGCGGGCATGTTAAACAGTCATGCTAATATTTTGATGCATGTTTCCAGTATTAGATTTGCACTATCCATTATATATTCTCCGATTATGCAGATATGGGTAAGCTTAGTGGAGCTAAGAGCTGCTCAAGAGAGTGTGGAGTCGGTTCAGAGATCCATTGTACCCTTGCCTTCACCATCCCAATCAGGAGAAAGTACCTCGACAGACAAGGATGAGCTCTCCGCAATTAAGGCTGGTCTTAGAAAAGTAAAGATCTTGACAGAGTATGTCTCAACCAGGAAAACCAAGAAGGCATGTCCTGAGGAAGAAGGCAGTGAAAGCCGGGGCTCTGCTGGGAGTGAGGATGGAGATTACAATTATCCTTTTGACTCTGACTCACTTGATGACTTTGAGGAGGGAGAATCGGATGAGGTTAAGGAGGGTGCCAGCGTTAGGAAGTCATTCAGTTATGGGACATTAGCTTATGCAAATTATGCTGGTGGATCATTTTATTCCAGTACGAGGGTAAATGGTGATGATGAGGACTTGGTTTATTACAGTAATCGCAAGTCAGATGTTGGGTCTTCAGAGATGGAGGATTCAACTGAACCTTCTATATTTCAGAGTTCAAAGCGCAGCATACTGCCTTGGAGGAAGAGGAAGTTGAGTTTCAGATCTCCCAAAGCTAAGGGTGAACCATTGTTGAAAAAGGCCTATGCAGAAGAAGGTGGTGATGACATTGATTTTGATCGACGCCAGCTTAGTTCTGATGAATCCCTTGCGGTAAGAATTAACTAACCAATTGTGCTTATTTTATTACTTTTGTGGTCTCTGTTCTAGTTTTGGAAGAATGGCATTTTCATATTGTTGTAGACTAGCTCATTAATGCTAATGTCTTATGCACTCTGTCAGCTGTACAAGACTGAGGATGATTCATATGCAAATCGATCATCAATCTCTGAATTTGGGGATGACAATTTCGCCATAGGCTGTTGGGAGCAGAAAGAAGTGACAAGCCGTGATGGTCACATGAAACTTCAGACGCAGGTTTTCTTTGCTTCAATTGATCAGCGCAGTGAACGAGCGGCAGGTGAGAGTGCATGTACAGCCCTTGTCGCTGTAATTGCTGATTGGTTCCAAAACAATCATGACCTGATGCCCATTAAGTCCCAGTTTGATAGTCTAATTCGTGAAGGATCACTAGAATGGAGAAACCTATGTGAAAATGCAACCTATATGGAGCTATTTCCTGACAAGCACTTTGATCTGGATACAGTTATTCAGGCAAAAATACGTCCTCTTTCTGTGGTTCCTGAGAAATCCTTTATTGGCTTCTTCCAACCAGAAGGGATGGATGAAGGAAGATTTGACTTTCTGTACGGTGCCATGTCTTTTGATAACATTTGGGATGAGATTAGTCAGGCCAGAGAAGAGTGCCCTCGCAATGGTGAACCCCAACTTTATATTGTTAGTTGGAACGACCATTTTTTCATCCTCAAAGTTGAAGCAGATGCTTATTACATCATTGACACTTTAGGGGAGAGACTTTATGAAGGATGCAATCAAGCATATATCCTGAAATTTGATAGCAGCACAGTAATTTCCAAAGTGCCAAATGTTGCTCAATCATCAGATGAGAAAACAGCGAGTGATCAGCAAACTGTTGCTACAATATTAGAGCGGAATAACAATAAACAGGCCCAGCAAATCAACAGTAAGGAGTTAAATTCTGCTGTTGAGCTTGAAAAGCTGGTGAAGAAAGAGGAGGAAGAAGAGGAGATTGTGTGCCGAGGAAAAGAAGCTTGCAAAGAGTACATTAAAAGCTTCTTGGCCGCAATCCCAATCAGGGAACTTCAAGCAGATATCAAGAAGGGTCTGATATCATCAACTCCGCTTCATCATAGGCTGCAAATTGAGCTCCAGTACACCCAGCTGTTACCGTCACTTTTGCTAACTCCTGCGGCTGAAGCAAGCTTGCCTGCACCAGAGGAGGCACTTTCTCTTGCACTGACTGAGTTTTCTGCATAAGTTTTTCTGTGAGTTAGAGAAAGCAGAACGAGGTTAACTTGTCTTTGTTGCGAAGTTATGGGTGTTTTCTTGAAAAGTGTATAATTAACAAGAAAAACACCCTTTTTAGCTCTTGGGATGATGGTGTGCAAAAGGAGCTGGGTCTTGTAAGCATGTGTAGCTTTGGCCCAATCTTTCTTGGGAAGGGTATCCTGTAAATGGCTTTGTAGTTTCCTTTTCAGCTGAGCGATAACTTTTTGGCATCTAACAGTGTAATTCTCGACAGATTCTATCCACTCGTGAATTGCTTATTACTTTGTGCAGACTCTTGCACGTGTTTTACTTTACTTCTTTTCGTTCCAGTTTGACATGATTTACCACGGTAAATCCCTTATTACCGCTAGGAAGAATCTACAGTTTTGATTCTCTTTCTCTCTCTCTCTCTCCTTCCATATTGAATGGGGGCAGAAAATTTTAAATTAAAATTTTTTATTTGTTTGGATAGAGAGAAAAATTAAGAAAGGAAATATAGAAAGTTTAATTTATGATTTTTATTTTCACACCAATATTTCAAATTTTTTTGTTCTTTTAGTTTTCTATTCTAGTTAAATTTCAAGATTCTTCTTTATTTTTTTATTTTTCATCTCATCCAATATAGGGTTAATGTCAATGTCTTTATTTTAGTGAATTTTATGGTATTTTTGAGGATTTTACGGTATTTTCTAAGGTTTCAAAATTTAGAAATGATGTGATAAATTTAAGAGTTGTTGGATAGAAGTTGATTGATTATATTCATTAAAAAATTAATATACGTAATCAAATAACTTTAATCTAATAGCTTCTAAGGGTCAGGTGGGTTTTGAAATCCCTGGACATTGTAGCAAACACCCTTTATTGATTCTTATTTCAGCATTGAATTTTTCCTAATTTTGGTGGTCAATATCTTTGCAGCTGGAAATTGGAGCTCTAAATACATATAAGTACAGTCTGGCAACGATAGTTAAATACCTGCATGTCTCATTCTTTCTGAAAGTTTTATTGATCCGAATGATTTTTATCCCCTTCAACAATTTCGATGGTTGAACAAAAAGCTAGAAGGAAGATGAGAGAGAGAGAGAGAGGACAGAAAGAAGGAAATAGGAGAGTTTTGTGGCCGGCCAATCATTTGTTATTTGGGGAAAAAAATGAATTTTAATCTTGAACTTGACATATTTTCTTCATATTAATTATCCTATTTCTCATTCTCTTGTGTGATTAGCGTCTTTGGTCATTATCCTATCCAGTGTTCTCTTCAATGAAGTGAATATCATTGTACGCAAACTTCCATTCTACTCTTGGAGGACTCCTAGGGCTTTATCTCAGTGTCAGTGTGCATATTTAGTGGGTTGATCTTCATTAGAGCCCGTTTCTTAATTAACATCCATAATTGTGATCTTAGACCCAAGAAAGAGGATAAAGGACGATGCTAAACACCTTCAAATGATTTATGCTATGCGTCCAGCAGCGGCCTTTTGTTCCTTTTTCTTCCCACTTGAAGCTTCCTCCCACCCTGTAATCCTCCAGAAATAAGAAGAGATTAGAAATTTATCATTCATTATTGATGGATCATTATGTGAGGTGCCTTGAAAAATTGTTAATTTAATATGCAGTTAAATCTAATAATGTATTGGTATATATAAATTCTCCCTAAGAACAAACATAGAAGGATCTATTAAAATAGAACATATCAAAAAATAGTAAAAAACAAAAATTCAATTGAAATTTTATAAATTTTTGAAGAATTGTTGTAGAAAAACATGAGAGTTTCTTTATAGAAATATATCAAGCGAGAGAAAAGTTTTTATATAAGAGATGAGGAGAAAAATCGTAATAGTCAAATTTTACATTTGATAACAATGACTAAAACAAAATTGAAAGTCATATAATTACTTAAAAAGTTTACATAATTATATAAAAAAATTACATAATTCTACATTTTAATCATAATGCTTTAATACAAGATTTAGAACTCATGATTTATTTCTCTCACTCTCACATAAAAATCATTTATCTTAATAAAAGACACAATTTTTCTCTTTTGCCGAAGTTGTAGTCCATGGAATTTTTTTTATAAGTTGATGGAGTATGTGTGCCTCAAGAAAAAATGAAAATAGAATTGATCTCGTGCCTAATAACAAAAAATAGAAGATAAAATTAACTTGATGACAGTAAAGTTAACTCAAAAAAGTAAAAAATAATGTCATTATGTATAAATACGAGAAAAAAAAATAAAGGTTAGTTCTTTCATGTTTTGGATAAAAATTCAAGGCATGAATACTTATATTGAATGGTAAATGGTGTGTGGACATGTGGCAAGTTACTTATTTAAAAGAGGCTATTACTTTTAATGAGTATTTTATTTGAAAGAATTGAAAGTTGTAAAATGACCTTAATGCTTTTTTATGTGTTAGGTTAGTCACAACATAAAAAATAAGTGAAATTTGTTGGGCGAAAGTGATGATATATGAGATAAGAATAGAAGCTATCATTAACAAAGATGTTGAAGGAGTGTTCGAACCTTAAGTTTGCAACAGTAGAAGAGATGGAGTTGAATTAATTGTTGGTATATTGACTGGGATGTTACAACAATGTACACAATAGCATAATGTGATTTTAATGTTGAGGTACGTGGTTTATAGACATATCATTTGTTGATTGTTATGTTACCTTCATGGTGTATGTGTTTCTTTTTTTTTTTTGCCATAATTGTGTATATGTTTAGGTAATATTGTTCTTATATTTGTTAATATTTTCATTTAATTAAAATTGATTTTTGTGTGAAAAATTATTTTTTGTCTAGAAAACAATAAGCGAGAAGTCACATTGAAGAAGATGGTGTAGATTTTTCTTGGAAAATTTGTCCTTATTGTCTTTTAAGGATAATGGGAGGAGAAAATAGTGTAAAAAAGATGGTTACTGTAAGTTCTTACATAAGACATCTGACATTTCATTTTGATATTATGACATGGTCTTAAGTTTTTTCAATTTTTGAACCCTCATTCCCTTTTAATTTGATTCTCATGTTTATGTTAATGGAATGAAAGCTTACGAAATTAAAGATAGGTAGAATGCTCTAACTACATGTCTAATTTATGTTAATAAAATGAAAACTTGCTATTTACTAGTTGATTGTACCATTTTGTTATCATAAGAAAGAAAGGAAGTAAGAAATATGATTTGAAATTACAATTTACAATTATGATTTATGACAAGTTTTTTATTTATATACAGAGCTACATTTTAATAGAGATATGACAATAAACTCATGAATAAGACAAGTAAAAGGTGGTGAAAAATTTTAATGCATGGTTAATATTTGAGGTTAATGATTTGAGGATAAGATTATATTTAGTTATAGGCACTAAAATGTGGAAGTTGATGTAGAAATTAGGCACGATAAGTTAACAAACAACGATGGAAATGAAGGAGGCATACACATGTGGGCAAAATCTATTTGTGTTAATGACAAACAAAATCTAGTAGTGAATATCATAGCCAAGGATTCCAGTCAAGAATGGGTATTATATTTTATAATTTTACTCCTTTTGAAATCAAAATTTATTTTATAAAGGTTTTAATAAACAACTTTCACTTTGAAATAATAGATAAATGATCACCCAATGCAGTAATCAACTCTAAAGCAATTAGGATAAAAATTTCAATGATTTTAGTAAACAAAACAAAGCATTATGCAGAATAAGTAAAGAAATATGGATAAAGAAAATTAAATGCAAAGATTTATAATAGTTCAGCCTTAAAAATCTAACACTTTGAGAGATACATCCACTATTAAACCTATTTGACTTAAATTTTGCAAATTCTACTATCTTTTCAAGTTTAAATCGACCATTCAAAGAAATATTTTGCAATATTTAACTTGAAAACAAGTCAATCCCTCTAAAATTTCTCACTCAAAGAGCACTTTACCAAGAAAATCTATAATTCTAAAAATCCTAAGGATACATCACCCTGAAATTTAAGAAATGAGTGTTTATGATTAGAAAAACAAGCTCACAAATTCTTAAAGTTTGATTATATAATGAAGAGTTAAAAAAGGAAATTTAAATTTTATGGGTTCAAGGGATTTGAATTATATAAGAGAAAAAAAGAAAAAGATCGTATGTTAATAGAATAGTGAAAACCTTCTCTTACATTTTAAAGTTGAGTTTAAGGCTTTATATAAGTGTTAGAATGCTTAAAAATTTGTTAGACATAACAAATAGTTATTATAATTATGTTAGAGCTTTATGAATCAATTGTGCAATCGATTCATTCAAGCTTTGAAATTTTGAATTTTCATAAAGTGAATTAATTACACAATTGATTCAATTAATTTTACAATTAATTCTATTAAGGCATTTTTTAATTTGTAAAATAAGGGATGCCCAGATACACATCAGATGTGGTGAATAGATTGTGCAATTAATTTATCCTATCCAAAATGCTACTAGAAGGTAAGAATTGATTGCAGAATTAATTTTTCCATCTTGGATTTATATTTTCAAGTTTAAAACTATTTAAGCCTATTTAACAATTCAAAACTTAATTTAGCCCTAAATTTGATTATAACTCATGTAAAAATAATTTTAACACAAGATTTAATTTTGAAAAATATTTTTTAAACCCATTTAATTTAATTTTCTCTTTAACAAATAAAATTTTTTAAATAATAAAATCTTAACTAATAGTTTTCGATCACCTTTAAGCATCATTCTTGGTCTAATGTAATAAATGATCCTGAATCACATTTAAATAAGTTAAAATATTTTGTTATTATCAAAATTGACATTCAAATGAGATTAAGGCTAATAGGTACCATTATGATGATTTTGACTAAAATTGAGATAATGATGATGGAATTTCAAATAACTCAAAAATTTTATCACAAATAAGCAAGTGTTAAAGGCTTTTTAATAAGATTATCAAACATTGGTTAGAATAAAAACCAAAAGATAATATGGCATAAATATGTATGTAATGCATAGAGTGAATGGATTGCCAAGTATATTAATAATTTAAACAAGATATGGGACATCAATCATTAACTAGATGCAAGTGTAAGGCATATTGCATGTAAGGCTTAACAAGACAATGAACAAACAATTTGTTTATAAATTTATGAAGGAACATAACTATAGTTTGATATTTGAGAAACACATACAATTGTTATGATTGGACAAGAATATTTCTAAATAAGATAAAACTACTATAAGTAGCATGTTATGGCATAGAGTTAAGATTTGTCATAAAATAGGTTTAGTTATTTAAAGGGATATGAGCATGTTGATTTTCATAGCAAAGACATGTACAACTATATTTGTCGAATAAGGAAGAAGTTACAATGGATAAAGATGCAATTACAAGCCTTAATTACTTGAAAGGACTAGTGGAGAATAACTTTCTATTTTATGTGTGGTATATAACAGACTTTGATGGTCAATTAGAATATCTATTTTGGTGTGATGGTTTGTGGATAACTTCTTAATGTGAAGATATAAATTCCATCATTAAAAATTATGTAGAAAGGATTTCTAACTTAGTCGAATTTTTACACCATTTTGAGCTAACATTAAGTCATGCTAGGTACATGAGATTAAGGCAAATTATAAGTCATTACACACCAAGCTTATATTGATAATAAGGTTAAGTTAATATAGAAAGATACCTAGCTAGGCTTTTTTGTTATTTCATGAAAAAATAAGTGTAGTAGCAATATGCTTTCTGATGGAAAAGGGTTAAAAAGTGACAAATAAAATTTATTTTGTTAGGCAATATGGAAGACTTGCAAATACATTGGAGGTGTGGTATTATAGAAAAGCAAGTAGGTTCAAATGTAGTTATGGTAGGTAGGAATCACTTAGAATTTCCTACCACCACATTATTTTTGTGCTAGTTCAAGAAGACATTTAAGAATTGCCATAGAGTTTTATATCTAATCAATAGTCGAAGAAAGGCAAAGGTATTGATACAAAAAATGGTGCATCTGAGTGAAAGAATGAATATATGTATAACTTTCTTTTTGGAGCCTTTTTACAAAGTTGTAAAGCATGTGTAGTGTGGCCATTTGATCTACAAAAGATTTTAATTCATTATAATAAAAAATATGTAACATGACCAAGAAAATAGAGTGTAGGCAAAAAATTCTGAAAACTACTAATGAATCCCATATTGAAGAATCAAAATTGCAAAAACATTCGAGAAAGGTTTTAAACTTTATTGTTGTAAAGAGTAAAGGCTATTCCAGCAGTGTGAAAGGATAGAATAATTAGAAAAAAGTTGATGTAATGGAAACTATCATGTTAAAAAACATGCCTTTAAGACTTGTGCACTGCTAAAGTTGTCACAAGATGCATAACAAAGAACATTATATAGTAGTTATATAAGAGATGATATAGGAAATAGCTTGGATGATTAAATTATCAATAGTTATTATTTGAATCGTGTTCTTGGGGCACTAATTTTGATTTATAAAAATTTTTATTATTTTATTATTTTTGACATGTGAGCAATATAGGTTGAATTTTTTATAAAGTGGGTAAATTAATCTTTTTTTTTGAAGGAAAATAAAGAGGAATTGATCATGATGAAGGTTTATGATGGATAAATTAACATAATTCTAAAATTATGACATTTATATAGAAAAAAAGTTTCATATGCATATCATAAGATTAAGAATCTTTTTTTGGTTCCTATAAGATAAAATTTTTATCAATCTGGTTCTGACTAAAGTTTATATTAATTTTATCTTTATAAAATTAAAAGTCCTTAAATTTTAATTCTTTTATATATGATATTGAGTATTAAATTACTATATGTAAGGACTAAAATTTAAAAATTCTAAATTTTATAGGAACCAAGTTAATATAAACGTTTAGTTACAGATGAAATTGATAAAACATTAATCTCAAAAGGACTAAAATAGAATTTTAGTCTTATCACCATAGTAAGTCCTATTTAAATAGTTTATTTCAATATTAATTTATAATATTTACATTACAATATTAATTTAGACATATAACATTTTCTTCAATCATAAACATAGTTAAAATAATACTAATCGATGCAAATAACTATAATTCATAATATAGATATATCATGTTTAAAATTATAACTTGATCTCTTATAAACTTTGTATGACATTAATTTCCTACTACCATTTACTACTACAACTACCTCTCATTACCTTTATGCATTATATGTCACAAATTTTAGTCACATATCACTCAAACCATGGATGCACTAATATCATATATTACATTAACCTTTCTTACATACCGATTTAGCCACAAATGTACTTATGTCATATACCACTCATTTTTCTTGCACATTGCTCTAATCACAAAGTTACTCATGTCATGTTATATGGTACTAATTTTTCTCACACTTTACTCTAATCATGAATGCACTCATACCATATTGTATGGTATCAATATTGTTTACATACTATAATTAAGAATGTACTCACTTTATGTGTTACTAACCTTTCTTCCATGCAACTCCAATTATGGATACAATCATGTCAAGTCATGTGCCATTAACTTTTTTACACACAATTTGAAATCATAAATGTATTTATGTTATATGTCACTAGCTTTTCTCAGACATTATTTTAAGTACGGATGCTATCACATGTTACTAACCTTTTTAACCATGGATGCACTAATTTCATGACATGTGCCACTAATGTGGTTTACATACTACTCTAGCCAAGAGTGTACTCATTTCATGTGTCATTAACCTTTCTCACAAACAATCTTAGACTACATGCATTTATGGCATATGTCATTAAATTTTTTTATACAATACTCCAAGTATGGATGCCTTTATGTCTCCCTAACCTTTCTAACCACGGATGCACTCACACCATGTTATGTACTATTAACATTGATCATATACTACTTTAACTAAGAATACACTCACTTCATGTACCACTAGCCTTTCTCCCATATAACTTTAACTACAGATATAATGTGTTATGTTATGTGCTACTAACCTTTTTCATACAAAATCTGAAACCACATGCATTCATGCTATATTTTACTAACCTTTTTCACACATTATTCTAAGTATAAATGCCCTTATCCTCAAGCTCTAGACCTTTATCCATTATGCCACAAATTTATTAAGATATAAAGACACATGTAAAGTGTGTAACCTTTTGTTATCATTTCTCATGTATTTATCAAGACATAAAAACATACTTAACATTATTTTATGATTTCAATGCCTACTTAAACTTTATTTATTATCAAATTTAACATGAGAAATTATTAAGTTTATAATTTTTTGTTATCATTTCTTATTTATGTCTATTTCATGCCTTTGTCATTATTTAATACTATGTGTAGTAATCTTTAAGAATTCCTACATCAATGATGAAAGCTTACAAATTATATATTACCTTATTTTGGTAAAATAGTTAATGTTAATATTTGCCAAATTACTTGAATATGATACAATGAACTAATAATATAGACTCACCATTCCCAAGGCCAAAATATGTTTCTATCTATTTCCACTTATATTAATTTCTTTTTTTTCTTTCATATTAAAATTTTCACTTCATTTTATTATATCATCTCATATTTTAACAATTAATATTGCTTACACCATCCAAATTTTTTCAAGAAAATATGGTAGATAAAAATAACACATGAATTTTTGCAATTCCATTCACTATACAATATGTCATTAATGACTAAATTCATTATACCGAATCCACTAATGCTAAACCAATATTCATGCCCTTATGTCATTGCCTAATATTCCTACCATCCATTATCCCATCCATACATGTCCCCCATTTTATTTTCCAAAATCTTGTTTTCCATTATCTATGTCATCATCAATCCATTTACATCATCATAAAGTTTTAACCACAATCACTTATATATAATAACACATTAGGCAAAAGCCTTTCATTTAGAAATCAGTTACATAATGTACGTATCACTATATGTCATATTGCCTACAATAGTTATATCATCAAAAGATAATTACATAAAAAAACATAAAATAACCTATAATTGACACAATGACAAAACATAAAATGCCATTTAAGGCAATAAAAAATCAATTACAATAAAAGATATTCTATTAAGAAGTCAATAGTGCACTTACTCTTTATGCTTTTTAAAGGCAACAAATGCAATTCTCATGCTAATCCCACGTTTCAATGGCAACCTAGGACATATTTACTCTACCTTTGATGTTTCCATTGCTTCCTTTATTACAATAGTTGAAAAGAGTCCCATCATTTTTAATTCATTATTAAAGCACTCATTATTTTTTGAGTGGCTACTTTGACGAACTAATACTTCCCATTATGAATTCCTCTCATATCTAAACATCTAAATAGTTATTCTTTTTAGCAATCTTTCTAGCCTTCTTATGCTCTTTAGGCCATAACTAAAGCCATAAAGATGTTGCATTCATATGAAATCATCTACCCTACCTATTAGTGCTTCATTTGTTTGTTAGTCCTGATTTTCTACTTTGTTTTTGGTTTTTGTTTTCGATTCTCCCTTTTACCCAAAAAAAAAAACTAAGCTTTTTTCGTTCAAAAATTATAACTAGTTTCTGATCAGCAAAACATTTCATGTTATTTCAATTTTCTTGATAGATAAGAATAAGATGGATTTATGTGTTAATTATATTAACGTGCAAAGTATAGTTATTGCAGCAATCTTTTTTTTATCATTAATCACATAAAAAAATGCCAAAAATGAGTTGGCAACATTGGGAATTGATTACATGATGAGTTCAATTGCTAATGCATTCACTACAATTTTTTCAGTTAAACTTTCAATAAAAAGTCAGATAATAGCAGCAACTCCCAAGTGCTATCATAAGATATTTATTCCTACCTATTACTCCCCCTATTCTTTTTTATCTGTCACATTTTGAAGAAGTATTTTTATTCATTTTTATCTATCACTTTAGAATTTCAATAAAATATTAAATGTTCTTTTTCTAGATCTACCTTTCTTTTTTATTAATAAATATTTTATTATTTTACAATATTAATTAACTTGAATTTATTTCTTTATATTTTTCTCTTTATTTTTAACTATCTTGAATTTTATGCATAAAAGGTAATTATGTAAAGTTCATTAAAAATGAATAAATTTAATTACTTTCTTAATATGTATGAAATTAATTAATGGTGATAGATAAATAAGAACGGAGGGAGTAATTTTCATCTCTTTCATTTAAAATAAAATATTATTATTTATTTTGTTTGCTTTTTTATAATGATAAGAATGATTAAATTAGTAAATGCATATATATAAAAATTAACAATAGAATCCTAAATTCCAAAGAATATTGAATGTTAAATCAGTAAAAGATTTTTAATTATTTTCTTGTTTTTAATTAAAAATGAAAAGGTTAATATCTTCTGTCATCCTTTAAAAACTCGTTATAATCAGCTCATGCATTAATGATAGATGATTTGGTGTAAGTTTGAACTGTATATCTTTCAAGTGCATATATGACCTTTTTCATACAGTACAATAGCTTTGCTCCAAATTCAAAGAAGAACCATATGTGCATGGTCCTGCTTGCCCCCCAAAAGCTTAGTTATGCCCACAAAAAACCAAAATTGATTGAACAAATTCATAGACAAAGTTTCCTGTGTTCGCTTGTTTACTTTAGTCCCCACTCAACATCAACCTTTACTTATTTCATCCCAAAATAAAAGGCTTTCATTAATTAAATATTCTTGTCAGGATAAATTCTCAAATGTATGCGATGTATTGTATACAAAATCAATATCTAACTTATAATTTGATTAACCAATAACATATTATCAATTAGTCATTGACTTTACAAAATACATTATAAAAATGTTATAAGGATTGGAATGGAGTTAAAAATTGAATTTCAGATTTTTTATGTCTATTAAATGAAATTTTATAAATTTACTCCATAATTATACATTTAATAATAATTTTTAATTTATATTTGGAATCTAATTTTAAATTCTATTTTTTATATTTATAATATTGCTGAATACATTATAACTTGAGTTCTAGCAAAAGAAATTATGTTTCATACCATTAAGAAAGAAAAATATAAGATTAAGTTTTTAAATTCTGTTCAGCAATCATAATGTTTTTGCAGTTTTGTACTATAATATCAGCGATTTTTTTTCCTTTTTTGGCATTTATTAATAATTTTGTTAATCATAACGTAGGTAACATAGGTTGCGGTTCAGGATCATAACAAGACTAGTGAAATACTGTACAAAGCCACTGTGTTGTATAAGATCAAGAAAAATTAACTTAATCCTAGAAAATTAGATCAGTTTCTAGCAGCAAATAGGGCATTTAACGAGCCCATTCTCGTTGCACTCACAACATCTGCTAAAACACAAGTCATCATTTCCTCCATTGCTGCAGAAGATCTTGCGAGAGCCGCTGCACTTAGAGCAAACAGCGAACCTCACGTTGTTGCAGCCATTGCAAGGTTGATCAGCAAAGTCAATTGGCATCCCCTCCAGAAGCTTCTTAAGCCCCCCCATCTCGTGCAATCCGACAACTTCATCAGCTCCTCCGATGTACTTCCCATTTATGAAAAGCTTCGGAGGAACCGCTTTTCCCCCAGAATCCTCCATAACTCATCTCTGTACTCCAAATGCAAAGACACGTCCCTTTCAAAGAATGACACTTTCAAGCTCTTCAACAAGAAACGAATGGTGTTGCAGTCCTGAAAGGTCTTTCTGATACCTCTCAGGCTTGTTGTGTAGAGAATTACTGACCGAATTCCGCCGGGCGGGCAGATCTCTTTAAAATCGGCCAGACAGGGATAGTTTTCCTCTTTCTCCACAACTTCTTGAGTAGCATTTTCTTCCATTTTAGTATCTGACAAGTCAGGAGTCAGTAGTTTCTCTTCTGCAAGCTCTCCGATCTCTATGGAGTTGCTGGCAAATGTAACCTTCTGTTTGGCTTTGTTGCTGATGCAGAATTCCAGTTCCATTTCTCCTTCAAGAAGATATATTTCATCTAGCTCGGCTGGGCTATTGGTCTTGTGATCCCGATCATCATAGATTTGTGGGGTTGGACATTTCTGGTTGCAGAATATATCTGTGGGGATTGGATGAAGAAGTAGACCTTGTTTCATGCTGGTTATATTTGGAATGAATTTAACTTTCCCAAGGAATTTACCTTTCATTCCTGTCATCTTTTACTTTGCTCTCAGAATTGGATAGCATATGAGGATACCAGCATGCACTTAAGAAGTGGAGAATGACTGGTCGGAAAAGAGGGTCGATTTTGGGCTTCTCTTTGGTTTCCAATGGCTACAAAGGGGAGACTCAAAAGCTGTGTGATGTTGGGTTTGCTTTATTGCAGAAATCCTTTCGTTTTCCGTCTATATCACTGTTCACCTAATTAATAAAGTTATTTGTTAGTTTTGCGCTTTTAATGTTGGAAGCATCTAATTAAATAAAGTTGTTTGTTAGTTTTAAGGTTTTTAATGTTTGTTACTTTTAAGGTTTTTAAAACGGTAAATTGGATGGTTCCCCTATCCCTCCCTTTTTTATCCCCCACTTAATCCACGTGTGGATACCTCATATGCTTTCCACATTAACATTTTACCCAACAATTTTTTTCCCTTTAATAACAGCAATTGCTTATACTTACATGTCTTCTTTGTCCTCATTTAAAAAAAAATAAATCTGATTTGAAAACCCAACTTCAAAAATAATTTACTTGAAAAACCTTAACCCCTTTTACCGAAACAATTCTGCAATTCATACTTAAGACTAATGTTTCAAATTAATTTGAAACTCAATTTCAGAAGAAAAAATTCAAACCCATTTGTCAAAGTAATTTTGCATTTTTGTGCTTAAGATTATTGCTCAGTGTTGGAAATTCCACTCTTTGTTAATCTTAGAGAAAAATTACTTCAACAAATTTCTGATAGAAGTTGGGATTCTTCTTATGGGTTAAATTGATTTTGAGAATGTAGTTGTGAAATTAAATTGATCAAATTTGGGAAAAGGAAAGGTATGTGCATTTTATATGTATCTTCTGTTAAATTTTGAATAAAAAATAATTTAAGTGGATAAAGCATTAATAATTAAAAATACAAGCAAATAAATTTCATCACTTGCAATTACGTATGAATTAATTAAAAAAAGGTGAAATCATATTTAAGTAAAGTATTTTCTTAATGATAATAAGAGTGATAATTCATGTAACATATGTAGACCTTAGGTTCAAAACGCCAAACTTGAAGGAGAGGAAAATTTATAATATAACATCAAGTGCTACTATGCCATTAAGATGCTAGCAATGCATGTAATTTTTATAAAATTAACAAGTAGATATTAAAATTTTAAATAATTTCGTTTGCTTGTATAAACTAAAAGAGTGATTTATCACTTATATATCTCGAATGAAAAGTTACGATACTTAATAATATGATAGTAGAAAAAAATAACATTCTTTATTTATTTCATTTCTAAAGTAAATAAAAGATGTTTTTAATTGTACTCTTTATATTTAACATCAAATAAATAATACACTTTTATTATTTTGATATCTTATAATTATATTTATATGAAATATATTTTTCTTTTGTTTTAAAAATGGATCTCTAGTCCACACACAATTCTAAGTTTAAATTCAAAATAAAGAGAAAAAAATTTTACCTATTACATCCAACGGGGTTGCTACACCATTAAAAAAATCTCTACTTAAAATTGATTTGTTATAATTTAATGTAAAAGAATTTGTTAATTAAGAAAATATGAATAGGTGTTATAAGCTAACACAATTCGTTTGATAATCAATGCATGGTGTGGGGAATAAGGTTCACCCCGCACCGTGTTTTTCATGACTAGAGTGCAAGCATGACCCATTACCTAACCATATGTGACTCAATCATGGTTTTAGCTACGAAGCATACTTTACATATTTAAAGGAAAAAAGGTGGTTACAATTCGCCTAATTGATTATTCTATTCTAGTGTCCCCCAACATGATTTACTTATTGGGGGGGAACCACGGCAGTATTAGTCTTCTCTGGCACATGGTTCAGTTGGTTTGGTGCCACTATTCCATGGTGTACCTTGGACCACAGCTGATTGGCCAAAATTCAAGGAGACAAGGTGTGCCACTCGCCATGATTTCACATCATTTGTGCAAAGGGAAAGTTGTTTTTCTTCGAAATCAGAAAAATTCATAATAATCTCTTCATGTGAGAGAAGTTTGGATCTCGCACGTAATTGTAGGGCTCACTTCGAAAATTGCAAGTCCAGTCTCATCATATAAGCAGCATTGCTCTCACTGTCTTGCATAAATATCCTCTATCAAATTGAAGCTTCCAGATAAGGCTCAACAAACTAAGCAGATGAACCTTTATTCTGTACCAGATTCCAGACCCTGTCTTTTAACCATTCCACCCGCAATCACTTGCAGTCATCACGCAAATAAAGCACATCATTTGCTCACCAACCAATGAGATTGAAGGGCAGCAAAACATTTGTGCCTCGAAACAACATAAAGCTAACACCTTAATGGTGTAATGACATCCAATATTACTTTATAAATTTTACTTCCTATCATGTCTGAGGTTCGAATATGTGTGTGCGTTATTGTCATTCTTACCATTACTAAAATGAAAAAAAAAAAAAAGAAACAGCATGCAAGGGTTGAACTGTGGTGTAATCTTATATAGACAGAAATCAGAGTGTCATAGTACCACTACTGTCTGTAATACGAGCAAGTGATGCTTATAATTATGCTTGTGATTTAGGTACTGTCCGGGATGTTTAAGGAAGATCTTCAGACAAATGACTTGGATGGAATTGATCATAGATTTTAACTTTACTTAGATTCCGGCCACGGAGGAGATAAAACCTATATCAAAATCAAATCCTATGCAAGTCAACTCATGTTTGTTTCCATCATACATCTTCATCTTTAAAGAGTATGAACCCTGCAAACGTGAAACATAGAAGATGAGACGCAGGACATGGTTTGTCAAGTAAAACCAACATCAAAGACAATTTCTGAGAATGAAGCCCTTCTGAATGCTAAGATTATAGTCCACTCATTTACCAAATATAGCATATATACACATGGGGTGTCCGGAAATTTAAATAAATTCAAGGATGCCCCTTGGCTATTAGAAAGTCCGACCAAAACAGCATAGGCAAATGCAAGTGCACTTCTATAATACAGACCTGAGATGATAAGGTGGATGAAACAGAAAAACATGCATTGGACCTACAATTTTACATGCTATATTCAATGTAAGAACAGAACGTCTGCAAAAAGACCTTTCCTAATTAAAATAAATTTCATCTGTAATGTTTACATAAAATATTTAACAAAAGATATATATCAATACAATGATAAAACTTGGGATTGGCATAGGATAATAACAGATATGGCTGTGTCTGCATAGATAAACACTATAACATGTCCTCCTAATTAGGTCATTGGATGACAATAAGGATAGACAAGAACAAATCTCTTCTAGGAAAGAACAGAAGAATGACTTACAGGAGGTGTGAATCCGGGTAACATTTGTGAATGAGCAACAACAAAATCACCAACAAAAACAGGGCAAGATGTCTCCCCGCAAAGATCATGGGTTTCACTGTGTATGCGCCATCCAAAATATGAAACATCAATCACCAATTTCCCACTGGATATTGCTTCACCTGAGTCACCACACAACCTCTCAAGTTAAATTCATAATCCCATCCTCTATTTATTTATTTTAATTGTCACAAACTAAGATGGCAAAAGATTAACACATGTTCAAAGAGACGTCCGGCCATTGGTTTGTGCACACACACACATATACAAAACTTGGGAACATAAGCTCCTTTTTGGACGTGTCTCTAACATGACTTAACATTTAGAGTGTCACAAAAGGGGGAAAAGTTTGATTCAATCTCATTTGATACACTTCTTAAGGGGGCAATGGAGTCTGTGGATCTCACAATTTCTGAGAGGAAGTGACCTTGAAGTGTCTCTAGAAGAGTGCATGTAACAGAACTCCACAGAAAATTACATGACTTCAATACAATATGGAATGAGACAAACAGCCAAAAATTGCATGATATGTACCTGTAGTTGCTGCAATGCTGAATGCAGCAGGCTGGCCTCTTGCAATGGGATAAGGAGATATTTCAACCCCTTTCACTTTCACGTTATATTCAGCTTTCTTATCTGCATATATCATAATTAGAAGGTTTTTGGCTTTACTAACATCGATACCATGGCGATATCATAGGAAAGGAAAAACATTTGATCAACTAAATTTGAATGAAATAGACACTCCCCAATTACAGAATCTACCAAACCTTAAACTCGATCATTGCCGGATTATACAAAATTTATAACTTCTTGAAAGAGATCATCAACAGGAAATGGTTTCGTGTATTCCGATGACTAATTTCCATTCAAAAAAACCCAGAATAAGATGTTCTTTAAGAAAATAAGGATGAAGAGTAAAGAAAGAATAAGAGTCAACGAAACTGACCGCAATACTGAACATCGGGGGAGTGGGCGAAGGCGTGAGCGAGACAGAACGATAGAGAGACAGCGACAATGAGCTTTGATTGTAAGATTTCCATATTTTCTGCGCTTGGTCGATCACACAGACAGAGACTTGCAGCAATGCTGAATTTTTGGTGGTCTGACAAAAATGTCGAACAGAACAGTATCGGATGCTTTCCTTATTGCCGAGGTTAGCCTCTAGTACTTTAACTACTCTTAGCAGGTGGTGACTTTGATTTTTGCTTTACTCCTTCTATTCTGATGTCCTCTTTAATTTATAATTTTCAATTTTTTTTTAACTTTTTTTGGGCATGTCCAGTTGTTTGTCATATGTAACCCAACAAATGTTAGTTGAATTCGAATGGTAGGGGTTGAAGAGTACGTTAGATGTTAGAAATGTTAAATTCTAGCATTTTTGTTGTCAATGTACCCCAAAATTCTAAAATTCATAATCCCTTGAAATAAAAGGGTTTGAATTTGTTCCGCTCTATTTAAAAGTGAACGTGGATGAGATCGAGTTAAAGTTTTATTTAAAATAGAATAAATTTGTTCAAAAAAATTAGTCTAACTTCGCTTATAAATTTATAATAGGCTTAAAAATTGACCTAGTCTAATTTAGGTATAATTTTTACACAATCTAATTTCTTAGCTTATATAAATTTATTAATAATTAATAAAAATTCTTCAAAAATACTATTAAAAATGAAATTAAATTAAGTCAAATTAAAATTTGATATTATGAAATATAACTTAACAGATATTATTTGAGCTCAAGCCAATGATAATATTTTAATTTTAACTTGCTTTAATTAATTATAAAATATAAATTCAAAATTTGGCTCAATTCAGACATGTTTAATTTTAAAATAAATATAAATATTATAATAATAATTTAAAACTAATCATTTCAATAATTATAATATAAATTAAAATTAAGAGAATGAAAACATGTTATAAAATATTTTTTAAAATGTATATAAAATACTTTTAAAATATTATATATTATATAATTTTATATACAAAAATATAGTCCGATTTGATAGATCAATAGGTTAGGATTTAAATAATATGACCTAATCTATTTTATAAAATAAACCAAAAGTTTAGCCTAAACTTGTTTTATTTTACAAATAAGTAAGATTAAATTAGATCAAAAATAAATTAGGCCTCTAGAAGCATGTAGTTCGGGTAGCCTACTTCTACTCCTAATTATCATTATAAAATATTTTATACTATTAATAAATAATAAGATAAAGATATATCATTAAAAAGTATGAATAATTAAAAATTACAAACTACTGCAAAAAAAATTAATATTTTTTTTGTTAACATCACTATATATTAATAAATGATAATATAAAATTAATTTTAAGAACCCCGGTATATGAAATTTACATTCAAAATAAAATATGGTCATTGAATAAACTCTCATGCCAGAGAGCTATAACGTACTAAATGGTCCCCTCGAGAACGGTCATGAAATTGGAATGATAAAGGAAAATAATTCAAGCTCCATAATTGCAACTCGGTG